>JAVIWB010001312.1:0-205185 GCA_031893035.1 Dermolepida albohirtum | reverse complement strand
AGTTGTAAGGGATAACATAGATGGCGCTGGTTATCATTTCAATAACTTGTTCATTACACCAGGCCATGATGGCGCTGTAATCAGAGTTGAAACATACTGAAAGAGTTGCCCATCTATAGTTATTTCTTATCTATGATACAAGAATATCAAAAGTTAATTGCACTTTTTGCGATGTCTTCCGATAGTCATATTATTAGGGTTTGAAACTAGAATAGATAACGTCTGAGTTTGTACAACGGTTTTGAGATGGCGCCATCGATTAATTGAAAATTAGAAAAACAAATTAGAATTTATTATTTTTAAATTTAGTAATGTCTTTGATAAAGATTGGAAGCTAAAATACGAAGGCTTTAAATTTATTAAAAAAAAATCAAACGAATGAAAATACGAATTGCAATTATTTATATTCCTATGTACTTTGCTTAATACTAGGTGTTTGTTTATAAGTTTATGTAATAACGTTTCCAATACAAATCAAAATATCTAAGGTGTTGAGTATTTCTAAATTTTCTTATGGATTCTACAACTATGAACAAAACTGGTGCCTTAGAATATTCAAAAGTGTAACCTAGTGAGATAAAAAAATTTTCAGAGAATTTACAAAATATACATACTTATGTTAAGAAAATTCTTGTCTTTCTTATCGATTCAACTGTAACTTCAGTGTTCACTGGTTAATTTTGAATTGTTAACCTATAAACATGAATTTATAAATAATAAATGTAAATCCTTTTATTTCTATTTTAATGTTTAGCAAATATTAAAATGATGTCAGCTAGTGACGTGAAATTAGAAAAGAAAGATGACACAATTAGTGACTTACAGGCAGATGTTATCGAGATGCGTTTAAAATGTCCAGAATTAATTAAAAGATATATTAGAAAAATCAATAACAAGAAAATTGACATTTTGGTATTTATTAATATGCTAGATCAATAAAATGTCTGTACAAGTTTACATTTTAGGAAAATACGCAATTTATCACCTACTATGAAACATTTGAAATTCCAGAATTTGATTTTCAAAAGTATGAGCAACTACTTTCAGAAGGTGGTGATTCACCAAAATCCAAAGCTAAATTAAAAGAGGAAATAATAGTAATGCGAACCTTACTTAAAAAAAGAACATGTTCTATAACACAATTGCTTAAATAAACAAGTGTTTATGTATGTAATTCTTGGTATATTGCTTCAATACAACTAAGTTTTGGTTTAGTGCCCTTAAAAAAAGATAATCAGTTTAATGTATATTAGAATAATTATAAAATTTTTTACTGTAAATAATGGAATTAAATATGTTTCCTTATTATGTTCTTTTATTAACAAACTTAACACAAATAGTACTCGTTGCTGAAAACACCCAGTTAAAATCATGAAATATAAACATATTATACTTATCACATACTATGGAAAAAACTTCATTTATAAATATACCATTAATAAAATCATGTGGTATAAACTTTGTAGAATATCCTAAAGCATATTTGATATTAATTTGACAACCGAGTTTTGGTATAAACAATATATTTTCTAAAAACAAAATATATTAATGCGAGTTAAAATAATTAAAAATATATCTTACCATATTGAATTATACTAAATATCTTGAATGCAAAGAAACATGTTACTATTAGCAATATTAAAAAATAATTTATACTAACAACATTAAAAACAAATGCAAACACATTTGTTAATAATATTGCTAGTAATAGGAAGATTTGGCTATAAAAACTGTGTTTAGTTTGACTTTTTATGGTTACTTCTGTTACATTATTGTACTTGTTAATTTCTAGTTTTAACGTGTGGCCTTTTACGTTTTCATAAAGTGATTCAGTAGAAGAAGCACTTTTCCCATTGTTGCCTGTGCTTTTATATATTAGCATAATAAATAATCTTGAACGAATTGGTAAAACTATAACGGTAAATTATTCTATATCCATAAATATCAAGAGGCTGTAACAAATTTATTAGGTTAACATAAAAAATTTTCATAAAACTTACTGCAAGGAATTATACAGGTGTCTAATTTGCACCAGTTATTTTCAAATGAATAATAATATCAATCACATCTATGAGATTTTCTTACTACCATTCTGTTTGTTTATAAATCTACAACATTTCTAAAACAGATTCATTAAATAATATCGCTGTGTTTATCATGTAATGATTTGTTTTTAAGGAATTAAACAATTTCTATTACAATAAATTGTAGAAAATTCGTATAATTATATTCATCTTTGATCAATATTCGTGAGTTAGAAGCTTGAAAGTACCGTTTTTATGATTTTTTATATTTAGTTTAATATAAAATTAATAACATGTTGAGAAATAAAATTGTATTAGTTTGTTCTTATTGACATCTATAAAGTAAAAAAGAATGAAATTAAAAATCTTTATATTTTACAGATTCCATTTTCATGATAGCGAGAATCTTAGAATTCCACAGAAAATATTTGGTGTTTAAAATGAATTTGCATTATGCATTGTTGATAATAATTAAAATATATATTGATAATATACATGTCTTGATAGAAGGTAAACTTTGCAATGATTGCTATTTAAATTAATAAAAGCAATAATTAATTTATATTGTGAATGGTATAAGTAGTTTTACCATTAAAGTATAGATGGCGAAAAATGTCTAAAATTTCAATATATTCGAGGCAAAGTCCGGGTAAATCTTACGAGACATTGTTACATTCATATTAAAATGCGAAATTGATTTTTATCCATGATTTCTATTTGTATTTACATTATAAATGATGTATGTAAAAGTTGAAATCTGTTGTTTACATTTACATATTTTCTGTAAGTTATAAATTATTGTCGAAAATTGTGCATTATAAAAATATGAATATAACTTATTGTATATACATATATTAAAACTATGTTTCCAATATAGTTGGTTCGGGGATAAAGAAGGAAAGAAAGGTTTCCAAAAATAATAGAAGGGCTGTTAAAAGAATGTACATTTATCAGATCTTAAATATTTAAATACTAATAATATAAAACTTGAAATCCTATTAATCCCGGAAAAAATCAGCGTGTGTATATAGTATTATTTTTCACCAATTTCTTGGGGGAATCTTTGTATACTTGCATTCAAAGTACATAGAAACAGATCAGATGGCTCTAGTTAACTTTTTTAAGTGTCAGAGTCATTTGCATTTATCTTTATACTTTATCATATGGCAGCGGATAGCTTCAACTTCGTTTTGTAAAAGAGTGAGCGATTTGGCTGAATGTTTGGAACTTTACAAAAAGTTAAATATGGAAGACTAATCCTTTACCCTTTTACTTCCACAAAGTTAAGAACACGCGTCAAGTTTATGAAAAGTTACGATGCCTGTATTCTATAACGCCTATGTCAACGACGGTTCATGAAATCTGTCCTGGAGATTTAAATCTTCGGTCAAGGAAGCATGCTTACTGAGGTTGATTGATGACAAAATAAAGACATTGAGTTAAACGTTGATCTTTCAAGCATTCACGACGACACGGAGAAATAAGTTCAATATTTGGATTCTTCGTGAAATTTACTTGACGTCATGTAGAATACCTTAGACGTGTGAAAAATGGTCTTTTTTCGAAGGGACTCGTAGGAAGGTTTATAACAATATACTGGGAAAATGGTCTTGGCCTTGAGCTGTAAATTTGTCTAAAAACGTTACATCTATCAGAGGAGGGTTATGCTCTCAATGCTGTGGGATTCTAAAGGTGTGCTTTTCGGTTCGAGTTTGCTAATTTTTCAAAAAAGCTTTGTCCGTGAAAAAGCTTCATTCGCCTTTTCTAAAGTTTCATATAAAATAGCCAGATGTAAAAAGCCCTACACCATTAGTGATGACTTAATTTTGCCAGTTGCGATTGAAATTGTGGAAACTGTGTTTGGAGATAATTTTGTTAAACAATTGCAGTTCATACCTATATCAAATGATACTGTTGTCCGTTAAATTGGTGATATAGCTGAAGATGCAGAGCTTTAGCTTTTTGGGAAGATGAATGATAAAATGTTTTTAATTTAGCTTAAGCTTGAGGCAACAGATAACAATAAAAATGTTCATTTAATTGCCTATGTTCCATTTTACAATGGTATGTTAGCAGTAGACAAGCTACTTTTCTTCAAGCCAACAGAACTCGCATTATATTAAATGGTTTTGTAAACCAAGCGAACATAGATTGGAAAAATTGTGTTGGAGTAAGCACCGATGGTACTTGTACAATGTCTGGAAGACTCCAAAGTTTGCAAGTACTTGTGAAGCAAAAATCTTCACAGTGTGTCTGGACAAATTGTACGATCCATAGGGAAGACTTGGCTTCCAAAAAAATAATTCCTAATCTGAACTTTGTGCTAATGAGACCCGTTAAATCAAAAATCTTTGCTGCATTTTGAAAAGACGTGGTTGCAGTAGATTCAGCGTAAATTAAACAATTAAAAAATAATATTGTTTCGATGTGCGTGCAATTCGCTTATTGGTTGCTCAGCTAAAACGTAATTATGCATACGCTTTTTTTATCCCAACTTTTTTTCGAGTTACAGCGCGGGGGCCCAGGCGTTTCCCAGGTCATTACCCTTCTAAGATCGCCACTGGTAATAGAGATGGGCGCCAACGTGGATACATGATAAGAACGTGACGCAGTGAAAAACGCATTAAAATAATAATGTATAAGGTAGCGCGTATTATAATGAAATTAATAAAGACAAGTAACTAAAATACCAGGTGTACCGGAAAGTCATTACCAGTTTTTTCGTAAACAAACGACATAATTTTCAAGAAAATGGACAAATTTATTTATTTAGAATATTGGTCATTTGATTCTACATATCTTGCCCATTTTTCAAAGAATTTATGGATGTCATCCCAAAAAAACCGTTTGGCCTTCAAGCAAAACCATAATTGGCGAAGTGTTGCTCTGCAAGCACGTGCTCCATTGATGGGAAAAGGTGATAGTCGGACAGGGCAAAGTCATAAGAGTACGGCGGATGCGATATTATGTCCCATCCAATTGCTTTGAACGCTCCCTTGACCGGTTTTGCTATATGAGATGGTGTGCTATCGTGCTGTAAAATTAGTTTACAGTGTTTTCGAGCCCATTCTGGGCGTTATTCTATCAATAAATGGTCAAATTGATAATTTGTTGTCGGCAGCGATCAGTATTAACTGTTTCACTATGTTTCAACAGTTCGTAATACAACACGCCACTCTGGTCCCATCAAGCACAAAGCATTGTCTTGCGACCAGAAATGACGTTCGATCATACCTTTGAAGTAGCATTTCACAGACGATTTTTCAATTTCCCATTTGCTATTTGCCTGTCATTCAAATGATGTGGCATCCATTTTCCATCTTTCGGATTTTTCCCATCAGTCGCTAATCGTTTTTTGGACAACATTTAACGCTTCTGTCAATTTTTTTGAGTTTGGGTTGGGTCTTCATCCAATAACTCCTGCAATTTCGCATCTTCAAACTTGTTCGGTCTACCGAAATTATCTGTCTACCAGAACGTTCTTTGTCTTGCACATCGAAATCACCACTTTTAACTTTCCAGTACACCTGGTATAGTTGTCTAATTCTTTAAAGAATAATACAGACCTAAGGTAAAGTTTAGGAACAGAGGTTTAATTTAAAAAAAAAGGTTTTTTTTTCCATTAACGTCTAAGTAAAACACATAATGAAATGAAAGAAATATTTATATATTTTTTTAAATAGACAATTTATGAATTACATATACGTATGATATAACACATAATATATTATTTACAAATTTTGAATATTCTACATTTAATACTACAGAAACTTTAAAAGAAAATTATTATTTTTAATTCCGACAAGGCCCCTTTTGTAAACATTTTAATTATTTTATTATACATGTACATGCACTTTTTTGAAACAAAGAAATAATTACAATAAATTAATTAATTATACTTATTGTCGATACAATAATTAACATTTTGCAGTACGAAAATATAAAAACGTTAATCTAACGGTTAAAACACAATTAATTAAGACAGAAAGTAAGTATACATAAGAGAACGATCTACCGGCCATTTAGAAAATAATCCTATATTAAAAATTGTATATTAACAGTTATACTTATCTTGAGCAATATTATGTACATATTTACATTTACAATTTATTACATAAATCGTAAGGTATTTATACTACTATCATAACATTTGATTTTCAAAAACCTCAAATATATATATAGTATGGGCATATTATATAAAGATTTGGACGGTTTATCCAACATCTTTATTGTTCTCAATGTTAACATCAGAAAACATATATAAAGATCTCTTATAATACATTAACACTCTCTTTTCATGTTATTCTTTCACATAATATAATACTTTTCTAAATAATAGCGTAAAACCACGTTAATATATATTTTTTTTTTGGACAAATATCGCATGAGTTAATTTAATCTTTGAAATTAAACTCTTATTTTTGAAATACCATTTTCCTTCCAGCTACTGTACACCAGTCACCGTCAAAATGTATCAAAATTTAAACATTTTCATTGTCAGTACAGTAATTGATTTGATTTCACAGCTATAAAAATCGTATATACAGGCGTAATCCTTGTTATTATAGGGTAATAGGATTTGAAAAATACATATTGTACAAACTTAACGAATTCACTTATACAGGGTAAATCTCGGCAAAGACAATGGTCATAATACGTATGTTGTTCTTCTGGTATTTCTCGTTATGCTGGTTCTCCAACTCATTCACATTTAAAATCTGGTAAAATACATATCGTCCTTATATAGTTGTATAAAAGAATGTCGAAATCGAATAGTTGATTGTTAAGGTCGTTCCTTCCTGATATTCTATTACACTAAGGAATAAATAAAATAGTTTGTCTAAATTTCAAACTACATTATATATTTACTGCGACTAGCTTCGTCTGTTAGGGCATTATCGAGCCAATACAATACATGATACAATCTCTTTACATATGAAGATGAAAAGCAATAATTAAATCCGCTTACAAGAAGGGGTAGAGGTAAAACATATATACAAGATTATTTGTCGATAAAACAGCATTCTTCGAAATGCCTATAAATGTAAATAACAGGAAAACATTAAGAACTAATGTGATTATTAAGTACATTAGAGTAAGAGGTTAAAATAGAAATAGTGAGTATTAAGAATTAAAATAAATTTAGAAGGGGTGAATTGTTTAAATCTACTTGATTATTATTAACATATATATATTATTATATATGCTCGAACTCATTTTTCTGTATGGCCGCGAGCTACTGTGTCTTTTTTCTTCACCTCTTCCACGCCATTAAAACGACGTCCCTCCTCGCAACAAAAAAAATTCGCACGGAGCAGGATCAGGTGAATAGAGGGCGTGGGCCAAAGGAGTCATGCTCTTTTTAGCTCAGAACAGGCGAACTGATAAAGCTGTGTGAGCAAGTGCATTGTCATGGTCGAAAAACCGTTCCCCTGTCTGCCACAAATCGGGATTCTTTCGTCGCACACTGTTACGCACTCTTCTCAGAACTTGCAAATAGAATGCCTGATTAATTGTCTGTCCGACAGCTGCAAAAACATTTTCCGTGCCTCGAGTAACTCTGCAAAAGCTTCTTCGTTCTGACTTATCTTTTGAAGAAGCAGTCAATAAAAAATTGGGGAGAAAACCAGTAATGTCCACTGATATTCAAAATGTACTAGTCAGCTATTTGCTTATGATGGAGTCAAAATTTTACGGCCTTATGAGAGACGACGTGCGACGTTTGGCTTTTCTGTTATGCGAGAAAAATAAAATCCCACATCCGTTCACAAGTGGTAACGCTGCTGGACGAGCTTGGTTCGACCATTTCATGTAACGCCAAAAACGCGTCCTTTCAATCCTAAAACCTACAGCTACTTCCTTTTTCCGTACGAATGGGTTTAATAAGGAAGACATGAACGGATTCTTTGACATTCTGGAGTCTGAGTTTGAAAAGCATACATACCTGCCGGACCGTGTATTTAATGTAGATGAAACAGGTATATCCGTTGTTCAAAGTAAGGTCCCCCGAGTTGTTAGTCTCAAAGGTAAACGCCAGGTTGGAGCACTAAGTGCCGCCGAGAGAGAGGCTTTAGTCACTGTTGTGTGTTGCACGAGCGCTGGAGAACATATGTGCCTCCGATGATGATTTTTCACGGAGAAATATGACGAACACTTTGATGAAAGGGTCCCTACCTGGCACCATTGGCAGATGTCATCCATCTAGATGAATCCAGGGGAATTTATTTACCGAATAGTTCAACCATTTTATTGAAAAAACCAAGCCGACAGCTGAAAACCCTGTTCTTCTTCTACTAGATGGGCATAACACCCATACCAAAAACATTGATGTGGTTGATCTTGCTAGGAAAAATAATGTGACAATCATAACCTTACCCACTCACACGACGCATAAGATGCAAACATTAGATAATACCTTTATGGTACCATTAAAGCACTATTACCGTGAAAATAGCCGGCAATGGATGCATCATAATACGTCATACGACATTGCAGAACTTTTTAGAAAGGCTTATCTAATGTGTCAAACTGGAGTCATTGCTGTCAATGGATTCAAAGTAACCGGAATCTACCCCTGCAATCGACAAGTTTTTACTGACGCGGACTTGCAACTCCGTCAACAAAACGAAGGCAGAAATTTGCAAAAAAGCAGTAGGATTGATATCTCCTCAGTATGTCTCTACAGTCCCTAGCTCTTCTTCCAGTACTACATCAAACGGTTCCGTTCAAACCCTAACACCATGTGCCAAGGATTTAGAAGAAGCTGGTCCTTCTGGATGTTCTTTCTCAAAGAAGTCGGAATCTGTTTCAGCAAGAGATATTTGACCCATTCCAAAACCAAAAAAAAAGGTCACGAACAAAGGTCCTAAATCTGTTCAGGTTGCTTTAATAACATCGTCTCCTTATAAACTGGTGTTAGAAGAAGCAGAGCAGAGGAAAGCAGAAAAAGAAGCTAAAAAGAAATGCAATGAAGGAAAAGAGAACAAAAAAACGGAAGACAACGAATCTAAAAGGAAGTGCGCAATAGAAAGAAAACCAGCAGTAAAAATTCAGCAAGGGACCAAAAATAATTCCAAAAAATCGTGCAAAAGAAAATTGCTTCTAGAGTTGGTTGAGGAGGCACAAGATCCTGGTATAGATTCGGGAGAGTCTATACCCGAAATTCCAGTTGGCGATGCGAAGCCTAACGAAGAGGACGCTGTTTGCCTTTTTTGTGAAAGGATGTACACGGAGGGTTCAAGGGGTGAACTATGGGTGCAATGTACGCTGTGTGTAATGTGGGCCCACGACGAATGTGCTGGGTGTAAAACTGACGTTCATGTTTGTGATTTTTGTATAATAAGTAATTGTATTTATTATAATAAAAGTGACTTTTCATACTTTTTCGGTGGCTTTTCATTGATTTCTTCCAAGGGGCCCATATTACATTCTTGAAATGTGTAATGTTTTTCTTTTTAGTTTACAAATTGTAATCTACTTACAATATTTTCACAACTACATTATAACAGTATAAAATACATGCTATATTCTGTTTTCAGCTATCTGTAGGTCAATTAAGCATAATTTGTAGCAGTTATAGCAAAAAAAAAACAAAATGGAGGCCCATATTATCATCTTTACTTCTACTACGGGATTTATCTAATTTTCAAGTACATACAGGATCATATTACACTGATGGTACACAATTGTACCACATAAAAACCATGCTGGTACATACATGTATGTACCACTCACCCCCTAGCTGCTCCCCGTAATAAAGAAAAATTCTTCTAATACAATCGCCACACTG
The DNA here is from genome assembly GCA_031893035.1 of Dermolepida albohirtum. Classification (NCBI taxonomy): domain Eukaryota; kingdom Metazoa; phylum Arthropoda; class Insecta; order Coleoptera; family Scarabaeidae; genus Dermolepida; species Dermolepida albohirtum. The sequence goes on along the minus strand of JAVIWB010001312.1, from coordinate 195,372 downwards.
CTTAATATTTACATTCAAGCACAAAATGGTTTAGCGTGGTTGGCGAAATAGAATCTACGATTTCGGCTGGTCAAATTTCAATTACGAATAAGACTATTAACAGGAAATAATTAGAATTAAGAATATTTAGAAAATCATTTAGTACATAGTATATATCTGTTTTCCCGCACACATTTCTTTAAAAATTCCAAAAAATTTAACGACGTATTCCTTTTAAAATGAAAGAAATTTAAACGCTACACCATTAAGGGATTAACAAAAAAATTAATAAGCGTAATTTGATATCCGATAGAAGAGATTTGTGTCGATGTAATTTCAGGGCGAAAGACTAATTTAAAAATATTTTGCACGTTGAAACGTCAACGAAACGAGCTCCCAAAAAGAATAAGGTCAATTAAAGGTGACGGCTTATAATTGACGATTTTCTTTTGAACATAATTTCGACGGCGTTTTCAGAGCTTTGTAAGTCGAGAGGAAAATCTGTTTCTTCATCTAATTAAATGGAATTTATTTTGGAACAAGTAATTACCGTCGAAGGTTAATTTTTTTTATTATATCGGCCCTAAATTGGCTTTGCGAGAACACCGAATTTATATTAAAGTACAATAAAAACTTTACAAACTACTGTATATACCTTCATATTATTCTAAATGGTTTTTTTTTAATTAATAAATCGTATTACCCTTAAATAACTGTACAAAATTCGGATTGTATACTAAATTTTGATTTTTTCTTTGAACATACATATGTATATATGTTTATACATATATACATACACATACACACATACTTACACAAATTTGATCACTTAATACAGTGTGTTAAAGTCAGAAATAAAGAATAAAAAAAGACACGGGATTACGTAATAACTTATTAAAAGCGTTTCATGGCATAATACTACATGTAGTAGGAAGAACGATTAACACAAAGTTTTTAAAGCAATAGTAGAAATTTTAATAAAGCAACAAAAGACTTTATACTTTTGTTATCAATTAAAAACCAATTAGTTCAAGAATATCCAGCATTTAAGCCTGTTAAGTAACGAATTATTTACTGACGCGTGCTACTGAAAAGTTCGAAAGAGTATACTAGCTCACACCACTTACAAAGAACGAATCAGGGCAATTGGTTAGGATTATGAAAACTTCTACTTTTTCTCTCAAAAGTCTTTAAATTTCAAAATATCGCTGTGAAATACGATACTTTTTAAATGCCTAGAAGGCAAATTTTTTAGGTGAAAGATTGATGTTGGAAAAGCTCCCCAAGAATCGTTGAGGGAAAACAATTTGGGAAAAGACTAGAGCTGTATTAGATCATTGATGGAAAATTACATTTAATCTCAAAATTTTTAGCATATACAACCTTACTAATATCAATTTGGACACATGGAATCCAGTCTTGAGATACTACCATAGTAGATAGGCAATGGGCCAAAATTACCAAGTACGTGAGTGTAAAAACTATATTCCTTGTTTGAAATGTACTTAAAAGTTAGAGAAAATAATGTATCAACTGGATGCAAACTAATTGGCTAGGACTTTATTTATTAATAAAGTAAGGCTTAATCATTTTCGATTAAAAGCTCTGTAAAAAAAAGCGAATGCTGGTTTTCTTCAAAGGTGAGGCTATCGCAAAGCTCTGATTGTAACCCCATTGAATTCTTTTGGGACCACTTGTGGTCCGAAGCTTAGCATCAAACAGTGAAGAAACATTTTGAACAGTTTTCCAAAATGTATTGAGTTTTATGACCAATCATCCGAATCGATTGGTTCAAAGAATGTCACCTATTTGTCAAGTTATTATTGAGACAAAAGAAGAGTGTTTGGATGAAAATTTAATTTAATAAATTGGATCATTCTGTTATGAAATATACTATCTTTATAGATAAAAATCGATGTCTCTTATACATTTTTTAAATAAAATTAACGCTTTTGATAAAACTGGAATAAAATATTTTGGACAGAAGCGTCTATATTAAAAATGTAGAAACGCCGTAGGCGTGTTCGTCCCTATATAAGAGAAATACGCTAGATGAGGGTATTGCTAAGACAGCTAAATACGGAAATCGAAACGCTGTGGCTATAAAAAATAATGTGTCATCTGGATGCAAGAAAATTGGTTAGGATTCTATTTATTACCAAGACAATAGCCTTAAGCATATTGCAAATATTGTTAAAACTCTTTTTTTTTAAAAAAAGCTAATGTAAGTACCTTTTCTTCTATGGAATGGTTACCACAAACTCCTGATTGTAATCCCATTGAATTATTGTGTAATAACTTGGAATATGAAAAAGTTAATGCAGGTACCTTTTCTTCGATGGAGTGATTATCGCAATGTCCTGATTGTGACTCCATTGAATTATCGTGGAATAACTTGGAACCTAAGATTCGAAGCTATGCACCAAGCAGTAAAACTAAAATGGTTAAAAGCTCTTTCTAAAAAAAGTTAATGTAGGTACCTCTTCTTTGATAGAGTGGCTACCGCAAACTCCTTATTGTAACCCTATTCAATTATTGTGGAGTCACTTGGAACGCGAGCCTCGAAGTTTTGCACCAAACATGAAAGCAGAAATTGTTAAAAATTCTTTTTAGAAAAAGTTAATGCATACCTATTCTTCGTTGGAATGGCTGTCGCAAAGTCCTGACTGTGACCTTATTGAATTGTTGCGGGGTCATTTGGAATAAGAGATTCGAAGCTGTGCACCAAGCAGTAAAACTAAAATTGTTAAAAGCTCTTTCTAAAAAAAATCCAATACAGGTAGCTTTTCTTCGACGGAGTGGCTATCGCAAAGTCTTGATTGTAACCCCATTGAATTATTGGGGAATCACTTGGAACGTGAGGCTCAAAATTTTGCACCAAAGAGGAAACTGTTAGAAGCTCTTTGAAAAAAGTGAATGCAAGTATCTTTTCTTCGATGGAGTGCCTATCTCAAAATCCTGATTGTAACCACATTGATTTATTGCGGAATCACTTGGAACATGGCATTTGAAGCTTTGCACCAAGCAGTAAAACTAAAATTGTTAAAAACTCTTTCTAGAAAAAGCTAATTTAGGTAGTTTTTCTTGTATTATTGTGGAATTACTTGGAATGTCCGGCTCGAAGTTTTGCACCAAACAGAAAGGAGAAATTGTTAAAAGCTCTTTCTAAAAAAAGGTAATGCAGGTACCTTTTCTTCGATGGAGTGGCTATCGCAAAATCCTGATTGTAATCCCAGTGAATTATTGTGGAATCACTTGGAACGTGAGGCTCAAAATTTTGCACTAAACAGGAAAGCAGAAATTTTTAAAAGCTTTTTCTAAAGAAAGTTAATGCAGGCATCTTTTCTTCGATGGAGTGACTATCGCAAAATTCTGATTGTAACCTCAATGATTTATTGCGGAATCACTTGGAATATAAGATTCCAAATTTTACACCAAGCGGTAAAGCTAATATTGTTAAAAGCTTTTTCTAAAAAAAAGTTAATGGAGGTTGCAGGTAGTTTTACTTCGATGGAGTGGCCATCGCAAAGTCCTGATTATAACCCTGTTGAATTATTGCGGAATCACTTGGAACGTGAAGCTCGAAGTTTTGCACCAAACAGGAATGCAGAAATTATTAAAAGCTCTTTGAAAAGAAGCTAATGCAGGTACATTTTCTTCGATGGAGTGGCTATCGCAAAATCCTAATTGTAACCTCACTAATTTATTGTGGAATCACTTGGAACAAGGAATTTGAAACTTTGCACCAAGCAGTAAAACTTAAATTGTTAAAAACTCTTTCTAGAAAAAGATAATTCAGGTAGTTTTTCTTCGATAGAATGATTGTAACCCCATTGTATTATTGTGGAATTACTTGGAATGCGAGGCTCGAAGTTTTGCACCAACCAGGAAAGAAGAAATTGCTAAAAGCTCTTTCTAAAAAAAGTTAATGCAGGTACCTTTTCTTCGATGTAGTGACTGTCACAAAGTCCTGACTGTGACCTCATTTAATTGTTGCGGAATGGTTTGGAACATGAGATTCCAAACTTTACACCAAGCGGTAAACTTACATTCTTAAATGCTCTTTTCTTCGACGAAGTGGCTATCGCAAATTCCTGATTGTAACCCTATTGTATCATTGTGGAATTACTTGGAACGTGAAGCTCGAAGTTTTGCACCAAACGGGAAAGCAGACATTGTTAGAAGCTCTTTCTAAAAAAAAGTTAATGGAGGTTGCAGGTAGCTTTTCTTCGATGGAGTGACTATTACGACGTCCTGATTGCACTATGGAATCACTTGGAACGTGAGGTTCGAAGCTTTGCACCAAACAGTAAAGAAACAATTTGAAGTGCTTTCCAAAATGCATGGAGTTTTATGACCGGTTATATTCGGACGGATGAACTGCTTCTAAGAATGCTACGTATCGTCAAGTAATTATTAAAATAAAAGAAGAATATATGAATGAAAATTGAATTTAATAAATTGTATTATTCTATTATGGAGTATACTATCTTTGGTATTGTTTCCTTCGTAATTTTTTGAAAATAAAATTAACACTCCTGTTTTATGTTGATTATGTGACCAAATTTTATATATATGTATATATATATACAGTACTGGAGAACAATTCGGAGAGCATTGACAATATGCAATGTATTAGAGAGAGGTAGATAAATTTTTATGCAATGTATTATGCGAGACAGACATATTAGTTCGAATGGTACGATAGGAAATTCCAACGTTCGTTTGCACATTAGCGAAAGGAACCCACTCAACTTTATGTAACTATTTTATTAACTTTCTTGCATAATAATTCACTCTGATATATTACATAAAGTTCTATACTTCTGAACTAATCTTCAGCACGATATATATATATATATATATATATATATATATATATATATGATGTATAAAGTCAATTGTTTCAAAAAAAATTCAGACTATCGCATTTAGTATAGTATATATATATATTCAAATAGAGTCAGTTTCGTTGTCTCTCACATATCCTAATTAAAAATTGATTGTTTCTTTCTGTTCACTCCTCTAAAAGTCCATTGTTGCTACGTATGTGTGGTACTTATATTCGGCTCTCAAAATGTATAATGTTATCCTATTCAAACGTGAAGCACATGTATCGAAAAATTCTATTGTCCATAAAAAACGCTGTTCATGTTCAGTATGCACATTAACATTAAGGGTAACATTCACAAAACATTAGACTGTTCCGTTGTTTCGGTTTAGTCTGTGTTTGTCCATTAATTCGGTCAAAAGCGTGTTGCCGTTACCGAACGGGGCTGAGACGATGTAATTGTTGGCGTTTTTATACAGCTGGCTTCCAATAAAGGCTGAAGTGCCTGAAAAATATTAAGAGTGGTTATTGACTTGAACGGTGTTTCATTGTCGAAAATAAAGTTAAAGGGAAAATGTATACAAAAAATATATTAACATGCACAGCGCATTGGGTGTGAGTAAAAACTCCTTTGTTTATTTCACATTAAAAAGGGTTATACAATATTTAACATTCAAGCCGTCACTAACTTACTACGTTTGTATGCCACACGAAATAAACTAACTTTAATTAGAACTGTTTAAGTTACGAAGTTATGGGCGAAAAATCAGGTTTTTAATTATGTTTTCACGTGACGATCAGAGGAGTAAAGGGTACAGCTATTTTTAAGAATACTAGTTTACGATACCTGTTCCCTGAAATATTTTAACTCTTGTCGACTATTGATAACATGCCCATTTCAAATATAAAGGGTGTTTCAAATTGCGCGGTTTTTTTAAGAATAAATAAAATATAGATGGGGCTATACAACGCGTTCAAATTGTTGAATTATTTTATGAAAATCAGCGTTCTGTTAGAGTTTTTAGAAAATTAAGTGAATTTTATGGTTTAGATAATCGTCCATCTGAAAGCACTATTGGTCGAATTATTAAAAACTTTCAAAAGACCGGTTCCATGGAACACCAAAAAAGTCAAAATTCCAGTCGTAGTAGTCGTTCACAAGAAAATATTGGTTTGGTTCGTGAAAGTGTTGCCGAAGATCCTGAAATGTTCACTAGACGACGTTCACAACAACTTGGACTTAGTAGATCAACAACATGGCGATTTTACACAAGGATTTAGCTCTGCAGGCATATAAGTTTCAAATAACACAGGAACTGGAGCCATTAGATCATTTAAAACGTCGTTCATTTGTTAATTTCATCAATAAACAACCAGCTGATTTTTCTCAAAAAATAATGTTTTCCGATGAGGCACATTTTAAACTTGGTGGCTATGTTAATAAACAAAATTGGCGTATCTGGGGTGAGGAAAATCCACGAGTTATTAATGAGAAACCTATGCATCCTAAACGAGTTACTGTTTGGTGTGCATTATGGTCAGGTGGTCTAATTGGCCTTACTTCTTTGAAAATGGTGCTGGTGAAGCTGTAACTGTCAATGGTGATCGATATCGTCGGATGACAACCGAATTTTTGTGGCCTGAATTAATGAATATCGATCTAGAGGATATGTGGTTTCAACAGGATGGCGCTACACCTCACTTTGCACACGAATCAATTGATTTATTGAGAGAAAAATTTGCTGGACGTGTATTCTCAAGAAACGGTGATGTTAATTGGCCACCAAGATCATGTGATTTGACACCGTTAGACTATTTTTTTTGGGGTTATGTGAAATGTCAGGTTTATAAAAACAATCCACAATCAATTCCTGCTTTGAAAGTTGAAATTATTCGTGTCATTGGTAAGATAGAGCCTCAATTATGTCAAAATGTCAATGAAAATTTTAACAAAAGAGTGGACGTCTGTGGAGCTGCGAGAGGAGTCCATTTGGCAGATATTATTTAACTGATAGTTCAATTACCAATAAAAAGTTTTTGAAAGTGAATGCAAATTATGTGTTTTATTTATTCTTTAAAAAACCGCGAAATTTGAAACACCCTTTACAAATCGATTTCGTTTGTCGGACCTACTTTTTGAGTTACAGTGTAACGCCTCGTCCTGTGCTTAACAGGACAATAAATAAACGCCCCTATCCTTACCTAACAAACGATGCTTTCGCTTGGCCTCCAGGGTGCTAACTAGCTCAAGAAATAGTTTCGGAGAGTAGGGGGTTCTCTGTTAAAAGCTCTAAAAGCACGTCATAATATTCTTACCCTGAAAGCTCTTAAGGCAACATTGAAGCAAAGATGGATAAAAAATACGTGAAATGAAAAGGGAGTCCCTTTTACAGTAAGAAAAAAGAGTTAAGCCCTATACAAATTACAATATACTTACACTGCTTTCCCTAGGGTTATTAAGCTGAGTCTCGGAGTCGATAGCATTATCTTGCATCACGTGCTCTTCCCGTATAGGTCTGGGCATGTAAGAAGGTAGGTGGGGGTGGTGCATTCCTTGAAAACTAGACGGATGGGGCGGGCTTAGCGTTTGCAAACATGATTGAATCCTCTTGCTGACGTCGATCTGAGCATAAACTGTCGGCTCCTGTCTACGAATCATTGTCATCGGTATCGACTGTTGATTGTATATAACGTGGGGCATCTGTTGATTAGTTAGAGACAGTTCTGCATAAGTAATTTCATCACTCTGCAAAGATTAGAAGGGTGTTAGTAATACTAAGATGTTAGTACATAGAAAATTACAACAGTAAAGCTACTTACGTTGTATATATATTTGAGGTTAGGTTTGTTTTTAGGAAGGGAAATTTAAAGAAAAAGCTTTTTGGATACAAAGAAAATAAAGAGCAGTAAAGAATTCATGCTTTACCTGTTAAGATATAGCAATTATTAATGTATGTTAATGTAAGTTTGGCTTCGCTGTTTTTGTAGCATTAAAAGCTGTATTTTTTAATATATCCCCAATAAGGATAAGCTAGTAACAAAAAATAGAAGTTTGACAAAAAGAATATAATGAAATAAACGATTTTAAAAAGTTAAAAATGTGTTTCAGTTGATCCTCATTTAAAAATAACCAAGACTCTAGAGATGAAGCTTTAATAGAAAATAATTATTAAAATAATTTCTTAAGTTGAAGGAAATAAAAGAAGCAATGTTTGTTGAAGTAGAAAGCTCTAAGCTCCAGATTTTCCTTCGAACACTCACGACGCAAACTATTACAGGGAAAACAATTGAAAAGAAATCTCGAGAATTTATAAAATATTAATTATTATACCTTGAGTGGGTTCTGAGTATTTGAATTTCACTTGCGCTCGGATTCTAGAATAATCCAACGCAAACACTGGGGCATTGGAGGTTATACATTTTTATTAGGAGCGTGCGCTTCTAGATGGTTACGTAATTCCAAAGTTAAGTATTAAAACACCGGATGCCTGAAAAAAGAAACGGAAGAACGTCGTTTTTAAAAGTTGTTCTTAGAGATGCTTATTTATCTATTTCATTTAGTCAGTCGCGTAATACGACATCTTAAGCATACTCATTACTTTAAATAAGAAACAGGTAAATAAGTGTCTTTCATAGACATTATTTTCTGAATAATTTTAGATAGTGATAAAACTAATGCTGTGTATTGTTGGTTATTCGTCGGAGAAAACCTCTAATCCACAGCTGATTAGAATATATACTTTATAAATATAGAATTTATGAAGAAATTTTGTGGGATTTCATGGAAATGTCAGGTGAATACCCTTGGAAATTAATGTGAGATTCTTTCTCTGGTGGATGCCCACCTGGGACGTATCTTTTTGATTTCTCACGACGATGGGAGTGGCAGTGTGTATTTGATGTGTGTAAAGTATTCTATGACTTTGATACTAACCCCTCCATGCCGTAAAAGGGGAAGCAGTGTTGATTATTCTTCCTCAATACTGCGGGGTACTGGGATAGGCACTGACCACCTTCGAGACGAGAAAACGAATTTTAAAATCACACCGCTCGGAAAGAGGTTCGAAATTTTATGAGATTTCATCGAAATATCAGGTGAATACCCTTGGAAATTAATGTGAGATTCTTTTTGTGGTGGACTGGACTGGAACATATCTTTTCGATTTGTCACGACGATGGGAGTGACGGTGTGTATTTGATGTGTGTAAAGTATTCTATGTCTTTGTTACTAACCCATCCATGCCGTATCAGGGGAAGCAGCCTCAATACTGCGGGGTACTGGGATAGGCACTGACCACTTTCGAGACGAGAAAACGAATTTTAAAATCACACCGCTCGGAAAGAGTTTCGAACCGTCGACTTCTCTAGATATCTGAAGTCCAACTCTTTAACCACACGTGCTATCCCGGCGTGGATATACATATAATAAAGTGGATATTTGGAACATTGACGATGTATGCGTTATAGTGAAAATAATAAAAATAATAATATAAAAGCCTTTCAGGAACGATTAGAACTGAATCGATAGGGTTTGGTGTCGTGAGCAGAAAAGTGCTAAAAGCAAACTTTATTGTCGAAGTAAGCTTCCTTCATTTTGCAAAATGTCAATTGTCAAAAATTGTTTATTTGAGTACGACAAAATTCTGAAGTGCCACATTGTTATCGCACCTGCAATGGATGAAATAGTATAGGTACGTACTACATAATTTTCAAGAAAACGGAAAAATTTATTTATTCAAAGTATTAGCCATTTCATTCTACATATCTTGCTCACCTTTCAGGCAATTTATGGATGCTATCCCAAAAAAATTGTTTGCTGGTTCCACCAAACACAGAGCATTATCTTGCGATCAAAACGATTTGGCCTTGGGGTCGATGAGCCGGCTTCGCCAGATGATAATCATGATTTTTGTGATTAGAGTTTTCGAAAGAAATCCATTTTTCATCATCCGTTACTATTCGATGCAGAAATGAATTCCGATCATACTTTTGAAGCAGCATTTCCCAGACGATTTTTCGATTTTCCATTTGCCTGTCATTCAATTGATGTGGCACCCATTTTCCCATCTTATGGATTTTTCTCATTGCTTGTAAACGGTCGCTAATCGTTTTTTTGGACACATTGAACGCTTTTGCCAATTGTTTTTGAGTTCGAGTTGGGTCTTCATCCAATAACTCCTGCAGTTTCGCATCTTCAAATTTTTTCGGTCTGCTAGAATGTCCTTTGCCATCGAAATCATCACTTTTGAATTGTCGAAACCACGCCTCGCATGCTTTTATGGTTGAAGCATGCTCACCATAAATTTCTATCAGCAAACGATGACTTTCAGCGGCTTTTTTCTTATGATTAAATAAGAATACGTGCCGCAAATACATTCTTTTCTGGCAAGAAACTCGATATTTTCAAAGAGGTATAAATCTAAGACAGTGTTACTTTCGCAAAATTTAACATGTAGGGCTTTGAAGTTTGATGTCAGTAGAATAAAATGAGTATGTGTCAAATCGTAACAATGCATACTTAGCCTAGCGACATCTGTTAGAAAAACCGGTAATGACTTGCCGGTACACCTGGTATATATATATATATATATATATATATATATATATATATATATATATATATAGAGAGAGAGAGAGAAAATCGGTAACATCATGCGACATTCTATGATGTTCAACTGTACCAAACTAAATCAAATTATTTATTTTTGGAATCTCAGATCATATTTGTGTTTAATATTGTTTATAAAGATTTCAAGTTCGTAATAAATACGAAGTGAAAAAATGTAATTATCTGCTTTTTTTTCAAAACTTTATAAAATATTTGACTAATACTATACATCTAATTGGTGAATTTAAGGGATTTATATAAATAGCAAAACATGCTTGGCCTTATATTGAAGGATGTCTCAATATAATTCTAAAATATGGTGGTCTTTGAAAATTAATATAAATTGTACAAAAGCTACATTGAATGCGGAAGAAAAAGAATAAGAAAAGAAATTTTATCGTGCTATTGACTAAAAAGGAACGTTTATGAAGAAGGATAGATGCTGGGACAAGTGGGAAAGAAAAAGACAACTGGCGTCAATTACTTACGGTCTTGGGAAAATCATACGGTCCATTTTTTCCAGTATTGTTTGGACTGAGTCTTCTGTACAGCATCGCTGTGTTATTCAACCGTTCGAATCCTCTTTCTTCGTCCTGATAATCGTCTTCTCCGTTATTCTGCGGGATGATGTCCGGATTTTTCTCCTCCAAACTGTCCACGCTGTCGTTCAGGTCCTTGTTGAGGGGTTCCGTGCTGGCTTTATCCCCGCTACCGGCGACACAACGGCGTCCGTTCGGTGAAAGACCGCCGTCATCGTAATCCTTGTCATCGTGTTCGCCGCTACCCTTCAGACGTATAACGACCACAATAATAATCGCCACCAGGATTAGGGCTACTACAACGCCGATGAGAGCGCCCAATATGGGCGTTATCTGTAGGAACACTGGGGTGGATGCTGTGCGAAGAGAGAAGAAAAAAATAATAAATAAGAGCTCAAAACGGGGGAAAAATTTTAACGGACCGTTCTGTTCTCCGGGCCGTCGGCATAAAAGTTAATGTTGCATATTGGCGTGATGGTGACGGTAAAGGTATAGTAAAGAATGAAAATATTACCGTCATAATTTGTACCCTCTACTGCTGTTCTTTTCCCGTTTCCGATAACACGTAGTAGTACAGTAGGCCGTTATGATGTACTGTGAACGTATATAAATGAAAATGAAGAATGGGATACGTCGTATTTTATAGCTGGATGTGGCGAATTTATACAGTTACGTATACCTTCAATAAGTGCCAGAAAATTCAGTGAATTTATTTATTATGTTCAGGTATTTCTGTATATTATCCGACAGATTTATGCTTTTAAATTTTCTAAAATTGTTCTTAATGTTTTATAATATTCTATTAAATATATTACATACATAATTTAGTGCATACGTGAAGTGACTGCGATTTAAATTTAAGAAATATGAGAGATGAGTTATTTTAATATTCTTAGTCAGGAAAATTTTCAATTTCGGTATATGCTTGAAGGTAAATTTAATGGAGCGTGTGATTGATTAACTTAATAACTTAAGGTCCATATATAATCCCTTTCCACACTAATTTTCATATGCTGTATACGTATTTCGACAATTAAGTTGTTATCATCAGCAGATAATTAAACAGCGTCGCACCTGGAAACCACAGCAAAAACACGCAAGCCAAAACGCACGCTGTGCACACTGTGCACAGTGTGTGTTTTGGTAATTTATGTTAGGGGTAAGAACGAGTCTGATATGTGTACATTCATACAAAAACTTCTAGATTATTCTATTCTAGATTAGAATACAATGTTTGGAAATAGTCAGGAAATGTTTATTAGATTTCATAACGAATTAATGCACTACTTGAACGAATATTTTCCTCAATCAAGGATTGTGCAGTTTAATCACTTAACACATGTTGACTGGCAATTTTACGCTGGAGCTATCTCATGTCACCGGCTATTATTTCGTAATTCAATGTGGAACTGAAACAATATAAATAACCTTCAATAAACTTTATTTGTACATAATGAATTGAAATGAAATTTTGTACAAATCTTTTAGAAAACTTTTAATATTTTTTTTTAGTATGATATGCCGTATAGCAATCACCTACGTGTAATGGTACAGAGCAGGTTTTGCAAATATATCTTATTTCGCTCGGCTTTCCTTTTGAAGAGCATACTCTACACGTTCTAGTTTGAATAATTTTTACACCGGTGACTATTTTTTCTAAAACGTGGGCTTCTAAATAGTTGTCCTGACAGCTTGAAAGGTGGATTATTTTACGGAGCCTTTTTAGAAGTACCGGAAGAAGTACCAGGTACAAAGTTGCATTCATTCCAATAGAAATTTTTTGAATCTAAGTTTATTTTGTAAGTTAAACTTACGGTAAATTTTAAATGTATTAAACAAAGTACAATTAATGAGAAAGAATGCAACTTTTTTAGACCACTTCACACTTTTTCTAAAGATGCTGCTGTTTGCCAAATACTGGTCTGCACGATCGACTTTTGCTGGTTCAATCTCAGATTCATAACTGTCTTCCGATAAACTATCACATTTATTTCCAAATCACTCGGACAATCAGATAAGTCATCCGCGAATAATTCATTGAAAAATTATTCGCTATCACAAAAATCTGAATATCTAGAAAAATAATTTGCTTTTATAATAAAAGGGACACGTCTAAACACGATGAACAAAGCTTTTGCAGTATTCTATACTGCCCCGGGTTTCATAAATTGAAATTGCTAATGCAAGTGCAATCACGTGTTAACTCGTGATCGGTTAACAACGTTTGGACATGAAAACACGAGTTAACTCGTAACCGGTCAACAATGTGTTAAGGTTGATATATTGGGTCTGGGAAAAAGTTCGTGGCGTTTTTTCAGTAAAATTCAACTGGTCCCCGCATGGCGCGTGGACGAATTCATTTAAACCGAATATGCTCCATTATTATCGACAATGTTTCGCCATTTTTTTGGTAGATCCATGATCCCATCGGTGAAAAACTTCTGTGGTTTCTGGTCGAAAAACTGAATCAAGTAGTTTTGACAGGCTTCTTTTGAAACCAACTTAATTCCATTGAGAGAGTTCTGCAGAGATCGAAACAGATGATAGTCAGAGGGTGCTATATCCGGACTGTAAGGTGGGTGCATCAAAACTTCCCAACCAAACTCTCTCAATTTTTGACGGGTCATCAAAGAAGTGTGTGGTCGGGCGTTGTCATGATGGAAGACAACACCTTTCCTATTAATCAATTCGGGCCGTTTTCTTTCAATCGCCTGGCGTAATCTCTCTAGTTGTGCACAGTAGAGTTGAGAATCAATCGTCTGATCAGTTGGAAGTAGCTCGTAGTGGACGATTCCCCTCCAGTCCCACCATACACACAGCATCACATTTTTTGGCGTCAATGTTGGCTTAGCGAACGCTTGTGACGGCTCACCATCCTTTATCCACGATCTTTTACGCTTCCGATTATCGTACGTAATCCATTTTTCATCTCCGGTTATTAAACGTTTCAGAAACGGCTCGATTTCATTCCGTTTCAGCAGCGCATCGCAGATGTTAATTCGGTCAATCATGTTTTTCACGCTCAACTCATGAGGAACCCATACGTCAAGCTTTTTTTTGTAACCAGCTTTGTGTAAATGGTTCAAAACAGTTTTGTGGTCAATGCCTAGCTCCATGCCAATATCGACACTGCTGATATGCTTATCTTGTTGGACTTTTTCAAGAATTTCATCAGATTTTTCAGTGATTGGACGACCGGAGCGTGACTCATCTTTCACATTGAAATTTCCAGAACGAAAGCGAGCGAACCATTTCCGCGCAACAGATTTCGATAAAGTACCTTCACCGTACACAGCACAAATTTTATCACAAGCCTGCGCAGCGTTCTTCCCCTTATCATAATAATATTGCAGAATATAGCGAAATTTCTCATTATTCTTCTCCATTTTCAAGTGCGAATAACTTTCCAACCACTGCACCGATTACAATGTTTCTACGCTCAAACTAACGTTCGGAAGGTCATCTAAAAAACGAGCCGTCGGTGGTGTCGCTGTGACTTGTTGTTCTTTAGTTATCGGCAACCAATGCCATCTATCGGGAAAAACGCCACGAACTTTTTCCCAGACCCAATATAACCCCTTTCGAAAGCCAAAACGCAAACTGTTCGGCTTTCGACGGTACAGATCGTGTACGGTATTTGTTTCGTGCGGGTTTTCGCCGTGCTTTCCAGGTGCGGCGCTGTTTAATTATCTGCTGATGACAACTTACTTGTCCAAATGCGTATCCAAAATACGAAAATTAATGTGGAAAGGGGTTATATATCACTCTTAAGTTATTAAATTCGGTAGATACTATTTGACAGAAAAACGAATTACTTAGTAGAACTATATATTGTTAAATCAAATTTGGTACAAATATAAGTATTACTTTTCATTGGGTCAACAAATGGTCGTTTTTAACTCTTCCGTACGTTCGATAAAATGAGAAAGGGTGGCCCACGAAATGATTGCTGTAGTTTAAGGGGGTGTTATTGAAGCTATTTCGAGTTAAAAATGTCTACTGAAGCTACGAGCATTTATAATTTTAGTTTTGTTATGATCTGTTAAAAGGAATCATTCAAATATTAATAACACCCTGTCTACTACATATGTTTCAGAGAATTACTCATCGTCAGGTAGACTTGTGCTATTAACGACCGATTCTTTGATAGAATTGATCGTATCTTTTCGACACAGAAAAATAATGAATAATCGTTGCCTCCCTCTCTCGTCCAACGCAAAAATGTATTGAACGACAAAGCGGTAACGCGTCTACCGATTGTTATGATCTACTTTATATAATATTCTAGCTAGATATTGACGTATTTCTAGCTTGTGTACCTTAATGGACTATTTTTATTTAGAAATAAATATCTCACTATTACGCTGACTCCATATTGTGTTTTCCCAATGTGCTTTCTATTTCTTATATTCTACTTCGTATTATTCTGGTTAATATTTCAGTTGTACGTTCTTAGAGTATTTTTTTTACCTTTTTACTTCAAATATAACACCAGCGTATTATCCTTTTGTTCTTTCTTTTCCTTAACTCAGGTTTCTTATGGTCTCTTTCCCAGTTTCTTGCATGTATTTGATCACCTCAAGTGTCATTCTTTTTAATAAAAATAATTTTTTTTTGCTTTGTGTCTCCACATTTACAAAGTTTGCTTTCACGTGGTTATTTTTTATTTCTTAAGACACACTTGGAGATTAACTGATCAATTGATGATATATACCAGTTAGCTGCGAATAATGTAAACGTAAT
This sequence comes from Dermolepida albohirtum, assembly GCA_031893035.1. NCBI lineage: Eukaryota > Metazoa > Arthropoda > Insecta > Coleoptera > Scarabaeidae > Dermolepida > Dermolepida albohirtum. Next base: position 179,672 of record JAVIWB010001312.1, on the reverse strand, counting down.
TGTAATAAACGACGTAAAAAAACTTCCCTGTACTTTTGCTGAGAAAATATTTTGAATAAATAAATACATTTTTGTCAAAATTAAAATTTTTAAATATTTTTGTTCGCTTTTAAGTCATTCTGGTATATTTAGGTCAGGAGTATTACTTGTAAAACTAACCTTTTTTAAAGGGTGCTTCAAATTGCGCGAATTTTTTTAAGAATAAGTAAAATATAGATGGCGCACCGAATTTGGGTATGTGGGCATTTAAAAAGAGTGATGTATGACATTTATAAAAATGTCTTCGTATACGGTACAATAACGCGTTCAAATTGTCGAATTATTTTATGAAAATCAGCGTTCTGTGAAAAAAGTTTTTAGGAAATTACTTGAATTTTCTGGATTACATAATTGTCCATCTGAGAGCACTATTGATCGGATTATTAAAAAAATTCAAGAGACAGGTTCCGTGGAAGATCAAAAAAGTGAAAAATACAGTCGTAGTGGTCGTTCACAAGAAAATATTGGTTTAGTTCGTGAAAGTGTTGCTGAAGATTTTGAAATGTCTATTAAAGGACGTGCACAACAACTTGGACGTAGTGGATCAACAACATGGTGTATTTTACACAAGGAATTAGCTCTGAAGGCATATAAGGTTCAAATAACATAGGAACTGAAGCCATTAGACCATTTAAAACGTCGTTCATTTGTCAATTTCATCAATGAACAACCAGCTGATTTTTTTCAAAAAATAATGTTTTCCGATAAGGCACATTTTGAACTTGGTGGCTATATTAATGAAGAAAATTGCCGTATCTGGCGTGAAGAAAATCCACGAATTATTCTTGAGAAACCTATGCATCCTAAACGAGTTACTGTTTGGTGTGCATTATGGTTAGGTGGTGTAATTGGACCTTACTTCTTTGAAAATACTGCTGGTGAAGCTGTAACTGTCAATGGTGATCGATATCGTCGGATGATAACCGGATTTTTGTGTCCTGAATTAATGAATATTGATCTAGAGGATATGTGGTTTCAACAGGATGGCGCGACACCTCACTTTGCACACGAATCAATTGATTTATTGAGAGAAAAATTTCCTGGACGTGTAATATCAAGAAACGGTGATGTTAATTGGCCACCAAGATCTTGTGATTTGACACCGTTAGACTATTTTCTATGGGATTATGTGAAAAGTCAGGTTTATAAAAACAATCCACAATCAATTCCTGCTTAGAGCGATGAAATTATTCGTGTCATTGGTAAGATAGAGCCTCAATTATGTCAAAATGTTATTGAAAATTTTAACAAAAGAGTGGACGTCTGTGGAGCTGCAAGAGGAGGCCATTTGCAGATATTATTTTTCGCATATAAATGTCATAACCGATACTTCAATTACCAATAAAAGGTTTTTGAAAGTGAATGCAAATTATGTGTTTTATTTATTCTTTACAAAAACCGCGAAATTTGAAACACCTTTTATATAGACTATATTTTTAAGTATATCGAAGTTGAAACCTTATTAGGTGACATTCAATCATCTGTAATAGACACATTCGTATTTGTGCAGGATAAAGTGCAGCTCAAAATAGATTTTGATTTAAAAATATTTTCGTCAACATCCATCAAAATAAAGTTATTTATTTCCTTTATTCTTAAAAAACAAATAACTGGTATTTGAAAAGTTCGTTCTGAAAACTTGATTTTCGATATTTTCACCCACGCAACTTAAACGCCTCACACAGTTACGGAGACGCCAACTCGGTAATAGAGAGGTATAAAAATACACCTTCGAGGTCCCTTCATAAAACAATTTCAATAGGAACTTAACCTTATTTCCAATGTTTTGTTTAGGGCCTCGTTTTGAACTAAAGGCTCTGGAAATCGTTTCTGTGTCAGTGGTTGTAGCTTTCGAAAGTAGGGCTCTTGACACACAGACATAGTAACGCGATTATACGGGTTCGATAGCTATCCTCGTTTCATTCGTTTGAGTAGTGTACTTACGTAGTATCGAAGTTGATGCATTTCCAGCTCCCATTGACCCCATTTGATTTTTACGTCGTTCTTAGGATATTAGATTTGAGGCAGAGCTTGGATTAAAGTTATAAAATTTATAATGGATATGTAAATGTGCGTGTAAATGCTGAAGTAATCTGCCGAATTATTAGATTTATTAACGACGTATGTAAATATATTAAATTGGCATCAAACCAGTATCGAAGCTTCATCATTAACACAAGATATCCACTGCTGGATAAAAACCTGTCTGAAACTTTAGTTAAAAGTTAATTCATCCTGATCTGGTACGTAGACTTCCGCGGGGGTTCCAGTCCGGAAGTCCAGAAGCAGATTAATTAATTTTGATTTCCAGGTTGGAACTGCATCCTCCGTTTCTGCTTCCGACGTTTCGTCTTCATTTACACGAGATATCTTCAGGATCTAACTGTTGCTATAGATTTTATTGTTGTACTGAAACTATTTCACTGCTGTTCAATATAACAGCTGTTGTTATTGCACTGCAAGCTTCAGAAAACAATTATCTCTCACTGGTCGTCAGGAAAATATCGTTTTCTCAGAAGAATCACGTTTTCATTTGCAACTCATGATGGTTACAGATGGTTTTGACGTCGAAGAAGAGGAAGATAATTTTTGAATTCTTCTATACAACGTGACACCATATTTAGAGTATTGACGGTTTAGAATGGAATTAGCATAGGAAGTAGGACTCCTTTAGTATTCCTTCGAGACCATTTAAATTCTCAAGGGGTTATTTACGAAGTTCTGGAACCACTCGCTCTACCATATATCCAAGGGCTAAATAATGTCATATTCAGATGTGACATTACGATTCTTATAAGAGGCTAACGCCAATATTTTCAATTGGCCAGCGAGGTTGCAGGTCGAGGACCGGAATATAATGGACCGAAAGGCTGGTGTTCTTCTTAACTTCAAATTAATTTACAACAATTACGTGATGTCTTACAAGTTTCTACCAATCAACTTCCACAGAGATCCATAGAACATCTTATTAGAAGCATGCCCGAGCTAATAATAGGATGTATTGGCTGATGTGGAGTGATAGCTCGTTACTAAATTTCTTTCATAAAGGGTACGAGTTTCCCAATCAAAATTTAATCCAGTACCAATGCAGGGGAGAAACCATAATAATATAATTTAGACAGAACGATTCCATGGTCAATTGAACCAAATATCTTGAAAAGTCTATATGAATTACGCCAGTTTGATCCTGGTCATCTAATGAGTCACTAATATACTGAATAATAGAAAACTGAATTAGGATATAGTGTTGATATCATTCCTATAAAAGGAAAATTAGTCGTCTGAGTTTCTTAATCATGAAGAAATTGATTTATTAAACAAAGATTTAAAATTCTGTTTGCCAAGCAGGGATACTCCTACCGAAGAGGTTATTGCAAGCATTGGAACCTCAATTAAGAACGTAGAAGCAGCTTCAGAAAAAATCGTTAGAGAAGCTTGTAAAATTCAAATTAAAGAGAATTTATAGCAGCACAAACAAAAATCAGTTTATAATGATTGGAACTCGATTAAAAGTCTAAGGTCGAATGACTTACTTAAAAGCAGATAAAGGGAATAATTTAATAATTTTGGACAAAATCGATTACTTTCAAAGGTATGCCTTTTAACTCCCCAATAAACTGACAACAGTTACATGACGTCCTATAAGTAGTTCGGAATGAGTTTCCACAGAAGTTCATAGAAAATCTTATTACAAGCGCATCTGAGCGAATAATAGAATGTATTCACTTACGTGGAGTGGTAACTATTTACTAAATTTCCCATATAAGGGGCACGCATTTTTCAATGACAATTTAATTATTTATTAATCTCAAACGTTTGTAGAAAATTTGGTTTCAAAATAAGTACTTCTACTAGGTGATCTGCCGTTTTTTGTACAGCAGGTACCACAAAAACGTTTACGATATACACGAAAATATATCTGCCGAATTCCTGTAGAACTATTTTATTTAATGCTTTTCAAAATATCCTTCTTGAAAATCAATGCACTTTTGCATTCGTTTACACTAATCCGAAACGCATTGCTGCCACTGTGAAGGCGGTATCTGCAAAATATGAGTTTAGAATGCCTCAACTACCTCTTCCGGCGTAGAAAACCGTTGACTACGAAGTTTATTTTTCACGTGTGGGAACAAAAAGAAATCACAGGGTGCTAGTTCAGGGCTGTACGGTGGATGGCTCATCAATTCAACGTTTTGCCCAGTCAAATATTCAATTGTTTGAACCGACCTATGAGACCTCGCATTGTCATGGTGGAGAATGATCTGTCGTTTTCGTGTTGTTTTACGTATTTTTTCAAAAACTTTTGGCAAACAAATAGTGGTATATCTCCCATTCGGAATTGATCGTTCTACAACTCTATAAAGGCACGGTTGCAACGTGACCGGTTTTTCCGAAAAAAACAGGCGACCATTTGTTTTGATGTGCTTCGAGCGCGAACAACTTTTGTTGGTTTTGGCTCATCTTGGAATACCCACACAGTCGACTGCTGTTTACTATCGGGCTCATACGTGTAGATCCACGATTCATCACCTGTGACAACTTTATAAATGTTCTTTGAAGCACTGTCATTGTATTTTTTGTGCATTTCTTGGCATCAGTCGACGAGAGTACTTTTTTGAGCGGTTGTCAAATTATGTGGTACGCTACGTGAATATAGTTTCTTAACGGCTAAATGTTAATGCAGAATGTTATGCACGCTGGCGTTACTAATACCTAGAGATGCCGCGATCTCACGGTATGTTACATCACGGTCTTGCATTATCAATTCAGACACTGAATTAATGTTTTCCGACACAACTATATTTGTGGGACGACCTTCACGAAATTCATCGTCCAAAGAACGCCGTCCAAGTTTGAATTCATTATACTAACGATATACTGTAGTTTTCGATGATGCTTCATCACCATATAAAGAATTCAGCTTCTCTATGCATTCTTGTTGAGATAATCCACGCCGAAAGTTATGAAAAATAATTGTACGAAAATGTTCGCGAATTAACTCCATCTTTTCGTTGACATAAAATTTTCAAGTCACTGTCAACAATAGAAATAGAGACGGGATAATAAAATGGTCAAGGTAAGTATATCATCAAAAGTGATAAACTTCACGATGCAATCATCAGATCGGAGGTAACACTAACACTGTTGCCAGTTCCCGAAATATAAACGGCTACCCTCGTATAATAAGTATCTTAAGCAACATTCTTTCAATATTGGTGTATACTTTACCACTAACGTTTAACGTCACTGTAACATGAACTTTAACGTTTAAATGTTGTATCGCATTTTTTTAAGCATTCAGTCTAAGCAAATACACTCATTCAACCACCGTTTTTAGTCACTTATGTGCAGTGCGCTGATCGAGTTTATCGAACATTTAAAAAACATTACAGCGAAAGATTACTTCAAAAACGAATACTGCTAAGTTAAATAGAAAAGTATTTTGGGTAAACGACACCTTCCTATTTCAACATATTTATGTCTTGAATAAAATGCGAGAGGGAGAATGCAGAAGTATTGAAATTTTTTGTTATCAGGTCGAAAATGTAAACGAACTCGTATTACACACTACAGACATTTACAAAAACTGTTCGGTTTCTTTTCAATGAAACATGCAAGAGTTCCCTCTCCAGTTTGATATTACGGCTCGACCTAAAATATATACCAAAACTTGTGGTTTAAATCGTAAACCTTTTTGTGGTAACAAGTATACATATTAGCAGTGCAGCGTCTTCTTTTCTTGTCTAAGATATTTTTGGGCTGCATCTTGTTTTCTAATAAGGGAGGGGGGGGGTATTTCACAAATCGAGTTATATATCGTAAGTAATACTTCGAAGCTATCTTAATTCTAATTTACCTTTACACACCTATATAAATTTACATAAATTTCAAATAAATCGTAGTTATGTCTTTGATTCTTGTAGCTCAAAAAGCATTCAATAAATGTATGTATGCATTTATGTTTTTGTACATGTCTGTGAATGTAGAGACATTATTTCTGCTGACTTTTAGCTAAGTGGCATTTGTACAAGGTACCTGCACTAACAGATCATGTGGGAAATTGAAATTTCCGTTGGTAAACGTTTGTTGCAGTTACAGTTGCAGCAACTTTACCGCAAGAGATGGCAAACTTTGAACTTGTGCAGTAACAATTGCAGTTTCAGTTTCAGTTGGCCAATTAAATGCAAACACGTGAAGTAGATGTAGTATAGTAGTACGTAATAAACTATGAACAAGATTTGGAATTTTAAAATGTATTACGAAATATTAAATTAACTTTAATGATTCCCGATTCTATAACTGGTATAAAGTAGGTGTGCATTCTTAAACCTGTTTTATAGGATCCATTATATCTTAATTCAGTTATACCTATTTATGGTCTTCGATATTCAAATAAAAATTCAATTTTTTAAAAGATTAATTAAGCGTCGATACACGTGAAGATCAATAATTAGTAGTGTGGTAGAGTGGTCAAATTTGTCAGCACGTCAAGTTTTAAATTAATTACGTAGTGTCCGCTAACTTATGACTATTTATATTGGTTCCTTCGTTCTTAGCATAAGTCAGTTGATTCTTCTGCCGTTGTATTTTTTACGCTTTGTAAATATGATTAAGAGTAAAAAACTGCTATTCGTTGATGAAAGATGAATTTCCTGATTTATGTTATAATGGGGTTAAATTATGTGTATTCTAAAACATTTTGTAGTATATTTGGCATCCCTTGTGTAGAAAAAGAAAGTAGAAATTCATCAGAAGATGTACGTACGCAGCATGTTCTGAAATGATGCTAATACTTTAAAGGAACTGATCTATCGAGTTATCTGAGAAATGGTTAAATAAAACTTTAACAATGGTGGGAGCATTTAGAAAGAATAAAGGTGAAATTCCACAAAAAATGTTTCGCTTACTTAAAAAAGAAATTATATCAAGTATCGAAGGAACAACTTTAATTGATTAGCTTCCAGTAAAGAGATCGATTAATAAAAAAGAATGCAAAGATCTCTTCCCACTTTAATGTTCATATTCTGGGTACATATTTTGACAACCTCAAGCCTTATTGACGTGGTAAGGGGTTTTTACCTTTGTTTGACTAATACCATTAATTGTAGTCTAATACAAAATTTGCTTTAAAGAAATCGGTGGCAAGTCGGACAAATATGCTCATGCAGAGAGATCTGACTCAATTTGTAATAGACAGTTAATCCTTTGGAAAATATGTTTACGAGGTAAAGAAGAAGTACCATCTAATTAAAATTGGAACAGATGAACCCAGACAACGTTATAGTATCAAACAAAGTGTATTCTACAACTTGTAATGTACAGTAGGTACCACTAAAAGGTTTACCATATATAAAAAAATACAGTACTGTGCAAAAGAAACAAGCACCTAACAATATTTTTCAAAACTTCTTTACTAAAACGGTTTTACAAATAATTATTGGGTTAATTTAATTTATAATACTTAATACATCTTTCCAAGAACGATTCACTTATTGGTAGAAATGTAATCACTGGAAATTTCCAAGTTTATAACATCATACTTCCGCGTAGGGGTGAGATCGACCACCTGATAAGAGGATTAAAGTAATAAATTTTATTGCACCACAATGCTCTGCAACAAAATTTCAAGGGAGAGTTATTCATCTATAAGATTTTGTTTTTAATTCCGTGGTAGAAACGATACAGAGCGGTTCCATAATAGAATTTATTCAGATTCTAAATAAACGCACCTACGAGTGCAATTTTCATTTAAAAAAAAATTGTGAGCTGTAAATTGTTGTAGTAGATAGAAAATGCCTAGAATAGCATTAATAGACAGAAATAAAATTATTGTTTTACACTAAGAGAGTTATAGTCCAGTGAAAATACCAAAGATAGTGAAATATTGATGATTAAAACCGGCAGTGTAAGTGATATACCAAAGAGTGGACGTCCAAAAAAGCTCTGTAAAGCTGATGCACAGTTTTTAAAAGTTAGTTCATTAAGAAATTGTAAGAAAGTTAGCGCAGAACAAACTCAAGGTCTTGCGCGAACATTTGGTACTTCGGTACATGCTTCAACAGGCGATACTTGCTCAGATCAGGCTTGACGGGATGCGTGGCCGTGAGAAAATCCTTATTGCGACAAGGTAAATAGTAGAGGGAAACGACTAAAATATGCCAGAGATCACGAAACTTGGGGATATAATGAGTGGCGACAAGTACTATGGACTGATGAATCAATTCTTTGGAACGAACAGACGTCAGTATGTTAGACGACGCTCTGGTGAATCGTTATTGGAACCATGTTTACACACTATTATGAAGCATGGAGGAGGCAATATCCAAGTTTGAGGTTGTATTTCGGCAGCAGGTGTGTAAAATTGTAAAAATAGAGCGTAAATTAACTGGCGAGAAATATAGAACATTATTAGAAGAACATGCTATACCATATAATAATTTCATTCTACAGCAAGATAATGATCCCAAGCATACCTCAAAACTTGTGAAAATTATCTAACACAGCAGGAAGCAAATGGGGTGGGGTATTGCAGACTATGGTATGGCCACCTCAAAGTCCTCACTTAAATATTATTTAGCATGTGTGGGATTATTTAGACAGAAAAAAGTGTGAAAAGGGGCCAAAGAACAAAAATGAACTGTGGAACATACTACAGGAAGAGCAGTACAATATTCCTGAAAATTTCATTAATTCATTAATGGAAAGTCTACCAAAAGAATGCAGGATACCATAAAAAATAAAGGTATTTATGTTAAATATCGACATATGTTGGTTTTTATACATTTTATACATTATACAAAAATTTGTATTTGTGTAAGATTATTATTTATCCTTTTATAATTTTTTTAAAATTCAAGAAGGTGTTTCTTTCTTTTGCACAGTAGTGTATAGTATATCTGCCGCATTCAGGTGGGATGGTCTGTATTTGGTATGCTAACAAAACTTTGCAGTCGGAGGTCTAAGAGTATATAATTCATAACATATCCTCGTACGTAATAGTACATTATTTTTTAAGTTAGTTGTTAAAATTTACATTCGAGTAGATATAGCAATGCGCGCAAAATTTGAATAATTCTTTTCTTTGATTTTATTGATTATATAATAGCGTATAATATTCCATAATTATAATAAAATAGAATTTGGAATTCATTTTGTACGTTATTTTTTGCATACTTATATTGAGCAGTTTTAATTAATTTGTTTCGCCATCGTATTTTAAGTTTGTTAAGTTTTATTTCTACTAATTGTTACACTACCACAACTTTAGACATGATTCCGCTATCCACGGAAACAGGAATATAAAAAATACCACAATAATTCTCGCCGAGTTGACGCAATGTACTAAATTCACTTGCGAATTAACTAGGCGCACAACTAACTCACCAACTCCCGGCGAACTTGATAGGTAGAATTGGCAACTTTACTTGTAATACAAATCAAATACAATATCAAAGTCTACACAATGAAAATATTCTAAAAAGCAAAGTAGTACAGTGAAACCATCACCAGATTAAGAAACCACAAACCCAAGTGTTATTTACAAGTGCTTTCACCAAAAGTGTAGTCAAACATTTCTTACCGCCGGACGGAAATGTATTCGTATCCGATGCAGAAGGAGCGTATAAAATGGACGCATCGCTGGTAGCAGATTTAGTCATTGTTCTGACGAACAATAGTAAGCTATCGTGATCTTTCGCCAAGGAAGTAATCGTTATTGCATCTGGTGTATGTGATGTTGCCGTTCCTAACAATAAACGCGTATTTGCGTCGTATACTTGCAGTAGATACGTTGCGGTTTCGTCTCGGAGATGTAAAGCCACGTGACATTTCACTTGCAAGAAATGTCTGGTGTGTTGGCTTACAGTACAATTTTCTGGGGGGAGGGGTTTGCGGTTCCTCAATTTTGCTGACGATAGAAATTTAAAAAAAATTGAGGTAGGTTAGTTTCTAATGAAAGCGTCGAAATGTTGCGAAAGAAGATCAATCATTCGCTTTGGTTTTGAATTAAAAGGAAATATGTACAGATCAGTTCAATAAATTAGATACATCACAGTTTATATATTAAATAGTTAAGTGCAAATGTGTAACTTTTGTATTCAAGAAATTAGAAGTTTCCAATTTTAAGAAAATATTTCAAGAATTTTTTTAATTAAACAGACCTCGTATACCAATTTGAAAAAATACCCTAAAAACATATAAAACACTGTTTTTATTCTCTTATTTTATTTGCTATTTTGTGTAACTAGTTCTAATTTTTCGAGTCATTATCAAACGATTACTGTTACGTCAATCTATTTTGATTAACTCGTGATTAAAAGATTAATTTCATTTGCAATTCTTTTATTCGTAAATAATAAAATATTATATTATTTACCTTTTAAAAGTAGGCTTGTATTTCTAAACAAAAGCCTTGTGAACCTTTAATACAGCCTTTCTCGATCATTTAATAATTGCGATCTAATTTTCAATCATAATTCTCATTGCACCTGCACCTCGTTCAACTCCAGCCAGTCTCAGGCGAATCGATTCTCGATTATGCATGTTGTAATTTACGTGTTAATTGTAATTGTCTTTAGTCGAATGGCAGCAGATTTACACAGAGTCATGGATAAATTGTTAAGCGGACGTAAAAAGGAATTAGACGATAGTATACATCAAGTACATAGGAAATCGTGATCCCAGAAGTAAAATCAAGAGAATATTTTCAAAAATATTTAAATTTTGGGTTTACCAGCACTGAAGTAAATGAGGAAGAGAGGCCCCTGTGTCTCATTTGCTCAAAAATTTTGACAGCAGACAAAGCGAAACCTTATAAGCTTCAACGACATCTGGAAACGCTTTGTAGTGAGTACGTTAACAAATACCGAAAATTCTTCAACTTAATATTAAAATTATGTGACAAGCAAAAATTATTTTTCCAAAAAAAAGCTTTATCTGTAAATGAAAAAGCTTTATTTGTCTCTTATAAAGTTTCGTATCAAATAGACAGGTGTAAAAAGCCTCGCATCATTGGTGATGAACAAATTCTGCCAACTGCGATTGAGATGGTAAAAAATACGTTTAGAGATAATTTTGTTACGCAATTGTAGATCATACCTCTATCAAATGACGACACTGTCGCCCGTACAATTGGAGACATAGCTGAAAGTGTCGGATATTAGCTTTTCGGGAAATTGAATGACACATTTTATTAATTCAGCATGATGCGGCAAGAGATGGTAATAAAGACGCACATTTAATTGCCTAAATTCGACTTTGGGATAGTATATCAGCAGTAGAAGAACTACTTTTGTGAACGAGGCGAATATAGAGTTGAAAAATTGTGTCGACATATGCACCGATGGTACTCATATGATGTTTGGAAGAATCCAAGGTTTGTAGCGCTTATATCAAAATGAGAGCCGTTAAATCAGTAATCTTTGCGGCACTTTTAAAGTACATGGGTATAGTACCTCCAGCGTTACTGTTTTATTGTAAGGCGAGATGGTTATCATGGTGGAAAGTTCCGCAACGTATTTATGAATTAAGAGACGAAATAGGATTTTTTCTAGAAGGCAACAATAGATCCGAAACTGATATGATTTATTTGTGACGAAATTGGCCGACCTATTTGAAAAATTAAATATTTTAAATCTTCAACTTCAAGGAGCAAACGCACATATCTCGGAGACAAGTGATAAACTTAATGCTTTTTGTGGAAAATGGGAAATGCGGAACTAAAGCGAGGAAAACTAGAAATGTAATTAATTCGTTCGAATTTACGAAGTCAAAGAGCACCGCATTAAAATTGTTTTTGGAACCATTGAAAATCGTTTAGCAATGCTGGCAAAGAATTTTAAAAAGTATTTTTTTACTAATGACAACTTCATGGCAAGTTACGAGTGAATTAGGGAAGGACCCATTTCAAAACACTTCCGAAGGTCTCACAACTGTCGAAGAAGAAATTTTCATAGACTTCATGCCAAGTGGAGCAATCAAAAGATAATTTAGTAATAAATCAATATTTGAATTTTGGACAGGGGTAGATGACAAATTTTCTACACTGAAAACAAAAGCATTTCGTATGCTACACAGTCTGTCGCAAAGAAAACCCAACATTTTAAAAATAGAAAACAAATGTTTATTATTTTACTAAAATTCATTTACATTATTTAAAGTAGTCGCCTTCGGCTTCAATACAACCTTCTGTACGATTAAGTAACAAGTCGAATGAATTTTTAAGTTCATCTTTAGAGATGTCCTTCAAGATCCCTATCGACGCCTTTTTAATGGCTTCGACGTAGGCATAACGCTGCCTTTTCGCCGGTAAATGTAGTTTGGAGAATAGATAGAAATCACAGCAGGGCAAATCCGGATAATATGGTGAATGGTTGACGGTTAAAATGTCCAATTGTAGTTAGAAAATTAGTGAAAAACGGCGAGCGATAAGATGGTACATTATCGTGTAATAAATGCCAGCTACCTTTTCACAATATTGAGGGCCCACACGACGAATGCGTGCTAAAGGACGCTTCATAACATCAAGATAATATACAGCATTGACTGTTGGACTAGTTGATACAAACTCTTTGTACACTATGCCTTTAGACTCATAGAAACAAGTCAACATTGTCTTGTGTCACTTCTCCAAACGGCTTTTTTTCGGTCTTTCTTCGATTGAATGCTTCCATTCAGAGCTTAGACGTTTGATCTGTTGATCATATTGAAAATACCACGTTTCATCACCAGTTACAATAGAATACCTGAAGTTTTCGTCCTTCTTTGAGTCTTTAATCAAGTCTGTAAAATGTTGAATTCAGTTAGCTTGTGTGGTACAAATCTTGCACAAATCTTTCCCAGTCCCAAATGCTGTGTCAAAATGCGATAAATTGAATCTTTGGAAATATTTAATTCCATTCCCACGTATCGCAATGAGTTCGCACATGTTCGATGCTACTTTCCATAACCACAGATTTTTTTTGCACCAGGATTTTCGTCGTCGTTTATGTCCGTACGACCGTCGCTATATCGTTTATACCACTCATACACACTCGTACGTGATAAACACGCATCACCATACACTTGTTTTATTAAATTAAATGATTCGAAATTAATTTTTCGACCAATGCCAAATACACACTGTTACTTCATGCGCAATTTCTCTGCTTCTAATAACGCAAATGCCATGATATTTTGACATAATATTGATGAAAGATATACCTTACCGATGCATATTTTTTTTTAATATATGGCGCTACTTTTAAAAAAGTTCGGTTTTCTCTGGGACAGACTGTGTATTACCATTTCCAACAACATACTTGTGAGAAATCGGATTTACTACGCTGTCTGATTTTAAGATAAGACAAAATATAAATCTTAACTAAATATAGAAAGAGATTTCAGAGTATCAAGTCAAATATTAAATCTTTTCCTAAAAGCTTTTTTCTGCAAGATAGGTCCAAGGGAGTTAGGATAATTATTAAAATTGTTTGCAAAAAACTAGACATCACAGAGACATTTTTGTGATATGTTCGGCCCCTTTCGTTCATAGCAATTGCGCGCCCCTAGATTGGCGCGTGTCGCCGGTTGAGAATCACTGAATTAATCCATAAGCAATTGGTGAGTATAAAAAGAATTCTGAATTAAGAAAATTCATGTTGTGTTAATGCAGTGTAAGGAATTCTGGTACACAGAGCTAGAGCGAGAATAAAAATTAAATTTTGAATAAAAGTCTTTTTAACGCATCGCAGAGTTTGTACTTAATTACAGCTCAAGCTTATCACACTTGAGTTACTGATCTACCTATCTGTATACTCTTAATCTTTACTACGCGGTAATCTACAGTTGATCTTCTTCATTATAGAAACTCGATTGATTAGCAACCTTACCTGTGTGCTTTTCGGCAGATTTCAAAGTGAACGCCTGCAGATGGACGTACTCGCTCCGTCCCTTCTTATTCGCCGCATAAAGGGCTATGTCGAATCCCAGACCGGATTCCAGACCGCCGACAGTGAAAAGCGGCGTCCTGGACGTGACGTTGCTCACCAATTTACGGGTCTGTGCATCGTACACTTCCATGATGAATTCCTGTTGGAGACCGCCGTTGAATCCCGCCGAACACTCTACTTGCAACGATTCGGCTGTTTCATTTAGGATCGTGCAGTTCGACAGGGAGTCGGGCTTGCCTGAATCAGATAAAAAAAGGAGTGTAGAAGTTTTATCGCGGCTTTCCGTCGTAGAGCGTCCTCTCGACAGTTCAAGCTCGGTTTTAAATACGACTAGAGATTTTGTCGTAATAGATTCTTCACGGGGGATTTGAAATAAGACGTTTGGAACATTGGCGGTTGCAATGTCTTTGTAATGCAATTAAATGAGATTACAGAAATAACGTTTAATATTGATTTAGATAATCCCTACGTAATTACATGGCTGAAATAGTATTAAATATTCTGGATGTTGATATATTGGGTCTGGGAAAAAGTTCGTGGCGTTTTTTCAGTAAAATTCAACTGGTCCCCGCATGGCGCGTGGACGAATTCATTTAAACCGAATATGCTCCATTATTATCGACAATGTTTCGCCATTTTTTTGGTAGATCCATGATCCCATCGGTGAAAAACTTCTGTGGTTTCTGGTCGAAAAACTGAATCAAGTAGTTTTCACAGGCTTCTTTTGAAACCAACTTAATTCCATTGAGAGAGTTCTGCAGAGATCGAAACAGATGATAGTCAGAGGGTGCTATATCCGGACTGTAAGGTGGGTGCATCAAAACTTCCCAACCAAACTCTCTCAATTTTTGACGGGTCATCAAAGAAGTGTGTGGTCGGGCGTTGTCATGATGGAAGACAACACCTTTCCTATTAATCAATTCGGGCCGTTTTCTTTCAATCGCCTGGCGTAATCTCTCTAGTTGTGCACAGTAGAGTTGAGAATCAATCGTCTGACCAGTTGGAAGTAGCTCGTAGTGGACGATTCCCCTCCAGTCCCACCATACACACAGCATCACTTTTTTTGGCGTCAATGTTGGCTTAGCGAACGCTTGTGACGGCTCACCATCCTTTATCCACGATCTTTTACGCTTCCGATTATCGTACGTAATCCATTTTTCATCTCCGGTTATTAAACGTTTCAGAAACGGCTCGATTTCATTCCGTTTCAGCAGCGCATCGCAGATGTTAATTCGGTCCATCATGTTTTTCACGCTCAACTCATGAGGAACCCTTACGTCAAGCTTTTTTTTGTAACCAGCTTTGTGTAAATGGTTCAAAACAGTTTTGTGGTCAATGCCTAGCTCCATGCCAATATCGACACTGCTGATATGCTTATCTTGTTGGACTTTTTCAAGAATTTCATCAGATTTTTCAGTGATTGGACGACCGGAGCGTGACTCATCTTTCACATTGAAATTTCCAGAACGAAAGCGAGCGAACCATTTCCGCGCAACAGATTTCGATAAAGTACCTTCACCGTACACAGCACAAATTTTATCACAAGCCTGCGCAGCGTTCTTCCCCTTATCATAATAATATTGCAGAATATAGCGAAATTTCTCATTATTCTTCTCCATTTTCAAGTGCGAATAACTTTCCAACCACTGCACCGATTACAATGTTTCTACGCTCAAACTAACGTTCGGAAGGTCATCTAAAAAACGAGCCGTCGGTGGTGTCGCTGTGACTTGTTGTTCTTTAGTTATCGGCAACCAATGCCATCTATCGGGAAAAACGCCACGAACTTTTTCCCAGACCCAATATTATATCTTACAAAGTTTAGCTAAGGAAAAATGAATGAAAGAAACTACACGAATACGTAAAGTACATATTGTAATGGTTCGCGTAATTCTTTGGACAGAATATTTTGATTTTTAATTTGATTTAAATGAAGATGTTACTTAATTGGTATCTCCAAATGTAGATTTATTTAAATAATTATCAGAAGATAGGTCTTAATACTTTATGATATCTATATTCATTTAGTTTAGGTATAGTGTACATATTCCAATATACAATCAGCATAATAATTTATGTCCCACCCCTAAAAACGTAAGTAGACATTCAATAATTCTTATACCATTTCGAAAAGTTTTAAAAAAGGTACTCAATATTGACAAGGAACAATAATTATCGACAGAAGTACAAGAATCTTTTTTGAAAATAAGTTTCATCTTATTTACTGGTCGTTAGATGTCACAGTAGTGGTGTTCACTCTGTTTTGGAATATAAGATAAGTTTCAATAATATTATCACAATTATAAACTGTTTTTATAATAACTCTGTCAGACTATCAGATAACACAGGTCAACCATGAAAAAATTTTTTTTATAAATTTGGCTTCCCTTTATGTTTTTTGACGTGCTGAATCCGAAAATGAACTTTAGAATACTACAGGACGTAAAGTTTCCTCGCATGTTTACTTTACGTTATTTATGCATTGTAAGCGTATAACAATCAGCAAGACTCTAATTACGGAAATATAGTTCAAAATATGTTGAAAACATTTCGAGAACTTGGATGTACGAGGGAGCGTTTTTATATTCGCGGACTGGGGGACAAGGGGTGGAAATAAAAAAACCAAATTATTTTTCTTTTTCAATATATTCACCTGCAAGACGGATACATTTTTGACATCTTTCAATTAATTTATTTATACCCTCATAAAAAAATGATTTCTCTTTATCTGCAAAATACGTCGAAACTGCCTCCTTGACTTCATCATCGGCAGTAAATTTTTTACCCCGCAGCTCCTTTTTCATTTTCGGAAACAGGTAATAATCACTCGGGGCCAGGTCTGGGCTGTAGGGTGGGTGATTCACAATTTCGAAGCCCACCTTATGCAGGGCAACTAACGCAACGCGGCTCTTGTGAACGGGCGCGTTGTCGTGCAAAAACAGAACACCTTTTGTCAATTTTCCCCGTCTTTTCTCTTTAATGGCTTCTTTTAGTCGCTCTAATATTGAAGCGTAATATTCTCCGGTTATAGAAACACCTTTATCTTTATAATCAATCAACAATATTCCTTCCGAGTCCCAAAATACCGTTGCCATGAGTTTCCCAGCTGATTGTGACACTTTAAATTTCTTGGGAGGTGCTGTGCCCTTTTTATGCCACTGCATGGAGTCTTGTTTGGACTCAGGTTCATAATGATGAATCCAAATTTCGTCTCCAGTAACAATTCCACTCAATACACCATCCTTGTCTTCATTATAGAGGTCCAAAAATGCACGCGAACACTCTACGCGCTGTTGTTTTTGCGGCGGCGTGAGTATTCTCGGCACCCATCTTGCGCTGACCTTAGACATGCCGAGATGATCGTGTAGGATTTTAAAAATTGTTGTATCGGATACTCCAACCATTTCTGTGAGTTGTTTCTTCTTTAGTCGAGCATCTTCGAGTACAATTTGTTCAACTTTTTGGATAAGTGCTGTCGTGGTCACCTCAATGCTCCTGCCCGGCCTCGGATCGTCTTCAAGGGATTCCCTTCCTTGTTTAAATAAACTATGCCACTTGTACACCATGGTTTTTCCTGGACAAGAGTCGCCGTAAACCAATGACATCTCATTCATTATGGTCGCGACTGATTTTCCTTGCCTGGTAAGGAACTTTATAACGGCACGATTTTCGATTTTTTCCATATTTCACTTTTCACTCCTGATTATGTTACTTGGTTGACGCTAGCTCAAAGACTAACTGTCTAATAACAATGAAACTTTGTATTTATACTAATCATGAGTCGCTGCACAGGCCACGCCCCCAATGCGCCTACTCACCCCTCTACAACCCGCTCATTCCGCAAATATAAAAACGCTCCCTCGTATTAGAAGTGTAGTTTTCAGAAAGGATCTAATTGTACAAAGTAAACGGTGTTTCAAATTACGCGGTTTTTTTTAAGAGTAAATAAAATATAGATGGCGCACTGAATTTGTCTTGATATGTGGGCATTTAAAAAGTGTTATAAATGACATTTATAAAAATGACTTCGTACACGGTACATTAACGCGTTCAAATTGTTGAATTATTTTATGAAAATCAGCGTTCTCTGAAAATTACGTGAATTTTATGGTTTACATAATCGTCCATCTGAAAGTACTATTGGTCGAACTATTAAAAAAGTTCAAGAGACCGGTTCTGTGGAAGATCAAAAAAGTGAAAAATACAATCGTAATGGTCGTTCACAAGAAAATATTGGTTTGGCTCGTGAAAGTGTAGCTGAAGATCGTGAAATGTCCATTAGACGACGTTCACAACAACTTGGACTTAGTAGATCAACAACATGGCGTATTTTACACAAGGATTTAGCTCTGAAGGCATTTAAGTTTCAAATAACACAGGAACTGAAGCCATTAGATCATTTAAAACGTCGTTCATTTGTCAATTTCATCAATGAACAACCAGCTAATTTTTCTCAAAAAATAATGTTTTCCTATGAGGCACATTTTAAAATTGGTGGCTATGTTAATAAACAAATTTGCCGTATCTGGGGTGAGGCAAATCCACGAATTATTCATGAGAAACCTATGCATCCTAAACGAGTTACTATTTGGTGTGCATTATGGTCAGGTGGTGTAATTGGACCTTACTTCTTTGAAAATGATGCTGGTGAAGGTGTAACTATCAATGGTGATCGATATTATCGGATGATAACCGAATCTTTGTGGCCTGAATTAATGAATATTGATCTAGAGGATATGTGATTTCAACAGGACGGCGCTACACCTCACTTTGCACATGAATCAATTGATTTATTGATAGAAAAATTTCTTGGACGTGTAATCTCAAGAAACGGTGATGTTAATTGGCCACCAAGATCATGTGATTTGACACCGTTAGACTATTTTCTTTGGTGTTATGTGAAAAATAATCCACAATCAATTCCTGCTTTGAAAGATGCAATTATTCGTGTCATTAGTGAGATAGAGCCTCAATTATGTCAAAATGGCATTGAAAATTTTAACAAAATAGTGGACGTCTGTGGAGCTGCCAGAGTAGGCCATTTGGCAGATATTATTTTTCGCATATAAATGTCATAATTGATACTTCAATTACCAATAAAAAGCTTTTGAAAGTGAATGCAAATTATGTGTTTTATTTATTCTTTAAAAAAACCGCGAAATTTGAAACACCCCTTACAAATCGATTTCGTTTGTCGGACCTACTTTTTGAGTTACAATGTAACGCCTCGTCCTGTGCTTAACGGGGTTATAAATGTTAGTCCTTTAAATGCGACTCATACCATAAAAATTAAACGTAAATAGGTGTGAATGTGCTAGTTTGTTAACAATATTAAATTCTATTATTTGTTTTAAGAGAAAAGAATTTATTTGAATAGAATTGATTGTATATAAGTTCCCTTTTTAATTAATATGTACAATCAACCTATTTTTTAAAAATATAGAAGTAAAATAAACATTTAATTACTTTTAGATTATGAAA
Source organism: Dermolepida albohirtum (assembly GCA_031893035.1). Classification (NCBI taxonomy): domain Eukaryota; kingdom Metazoa; phylum Arthropoda; class Insecta; order Coleoptera; family Scarabaeidae; genus Dermolepida; species Dermolepida albohirtum. The sequence goes on along the minus strand of JAVIWB010001312.1, from coordinate 160,224 downwards.
TTAGATACATTTACATACTAATTAATAATTAATACATGCTATTTGCTAATATTTTTCTTTGTTTTTATTGTTCGAAATGACATCTTATCTATTAAGCAACATGGATTTATTCCTGGCAGATCTACTGTTACCGACGTGGTCGAGATTACTCAATTTATCGGTGAACAACTTGATTAACGTCAACAAGTCGATGTCATATACACGGACTGCAGCAAAGCTTTCGATACTATAAACTATGACATTTTGATCTGCAAGTTAGCATCTTTTGGCTTTGCTCTGAATATTACTAATTTGTTTTTTTCCTATCTGCAAAATCGTTCCGGTTATGTTCATTATAGTGGGTTCTTTCATCTAATCTCTTCGATATGTTCCCCTGGAGTTCCACAGGGTTCCCATTTGGGACCCCTTTTGTTCAATATCTATGTTAACGAACTATTGGAACGTCTTGACTGCAGAGTGTTAGCTTACGCCGATGATCTAAAAATATTTAGCAGTATTAATTCATCTAAGGATAGCACTAAGCTCCAAACAAATCTGTGCATTATTGACGAATGGTGTACCCATAATCAGATACAGTTAAACATCGACAAATGTGCTGTTCTCTCTTTTAGAAGGAGTGACACTCCGTTTCACTCTGACTATAATGTTCGTCAATTTACTATACCTAGAGTATACAACTTCAAGGATCTTTCGTTCGACTCGCATCTTAGCTTTTCTAAGCATAAAAATGACATAATTACATCAGATTCCAGAAGTCTAGGGTTCCTTATTCGGTCCTGCAAGGGTTTTAGTAACCTGCACACTTTGAAGATTCTTTACTGCTTTCTTGTACGGTCCAAAATGGAATACGCTTCAGTAGTGTGGTAGCCGCATTATCATTGTTCAGAAAAGATTTATGAAATATTTATCTTCCAGGATTGATAGACATTATCCTGCCTTTGGTAAGGCATATGACGGGCTACTTGCTAGACATAATTTCGGATCCCTTTGTATACGTAGAGAGAAAGCTAGTGGTGGTTTTCTTTTTAAATTAATTAATAATTTTAGTGATTCGACTGAGCACTATTGTCTCAAATCTATTTCCTCGTACTGATACTAGATCGTCGGCAACTTTTTCAATGCCTAGGGTAAGAACCAATGTTTTTTACAAGACTTCACTGGTACATATGTGCAGAAATGCCAATGAATTATAGTTGAATTTCTTTCTAATACACCATTAATTAAGTATAGGGTATTTTCACCGTAGTTTTCCAGGTGGTTCATTGTTTAATTATCTGCTGATGATCACTTAGTTGTCGAAATACGTATACACAATACGAAAATTAATATGGCAAGGGGTTATATATCAATCTTCAGTGATCAAGGATCACTTCTGGAAATAAAGTTGTCACCAAATTGATTTTGCAATAAATCGATTGTTAAGCGCGCTGTATGGCAAATTGCGTTGTCTTGTTGAATCCAAATGTCGTCGATGTTCAACTGATTAATTTTTGGAAACAAAAATTCAGTCAAGATGGCTTAATAGTGCCCGCCATTCACCGTAACGGCAGCTCTTTCCTCATTTCGGAAGAAATAAGGACCGATGACGCCGCCAGCGCGTAAACCGCACCAAACAGTCAATTTTAACGGATGTAATGGTGATTCGTCAACGGCTTGAGGATTGCCTTCTCTCCAAATACGGCAATTTAACTTATTGACGTAGTCGTTTAACCAGAAATGAGCTTCATTACCAAACACAAATCTTTGATAAAAATGCTCATCTTCGGTCAGTTTCAAATGAGCCCAATCAGCAAAAATTCGACGCAAACGATTGACGTTTGGCTTCAATTCTTGCACGAGCTGTATTTTATAGGCACGTAAGCCAAGATCCTTACGTAAAATTTTCCACGTTCTCGAAGGACAAAGGCCAACAGGTTGAGAACGACGACGAATCGACATTTCGGCATCTTCTTCAATACTTCGCGCTACAGCAGCAATATTCTTTTCGGTACGCACATTTCTTTGTCTTGTTGATGGTTTTGAATTGAGAAGAGTAAAGTTAGTGCGAAAATGATCAATAACTGCACGAATTGCTTGTTCACTAGGCCAATTATATTGACCTTAAAATGGACGAAGTGCTCTATGAACTTCGCGAACACAATTATTTTTTTCAAAGTAAATTTCGACTATTTGGAAGCGTTGTTCTGTCGTTAAACGATTCATGAGGACTTGCCAAACCTTACTGAACAGAAATGTTAACACAGTTTGACATTACCAGCTGTCAAACCTTAGTTATCGATATCGATAGTTCTCATGCAGCTTCAAAAACACCCGTTAGTATCATACTAGAATAATAGAAGTCTTAATGTATACTGCTTTAAACGTTTTTGTTCATGATAAAAGGTTTATTTGAAGACGATCTTTAAATTTCCTGTAAAAGGTATACTTCTCGTGTGTAGTATTTAGCCCTGCATTAAATCGAAAGTGTTATTTATTTTAACAGTAAGTTACTTACTGTTTTTCTAGTACCTTTACAGAAATAAAATATATTTACATACCAGCTGGATTGATATAATAGACACAAGGTTCTTTTTGGACACCAATTTCATTCCGCCCCCAGCACAGAAGCGTTCCATAATCAAGTTCCGTCATCGGTATATAGAGGGCGTGACTGTTTGCACCATCAGTAAATATATGCGACGCCGGTATGTCAATGGCTTCGGCACTGTTGTTAAATTTCCATGTAAACGTCAATCCCGATACTGGATTTGCCTCCAATTCACACGGTATTCTTGCTCTTTCCTGTCTGGCTATGCCGTACGATTTCTGTTGGCCCGGTCTGCATACTGGAGCGACTGCAAAATAAAATAAAGTATTTAGAAATCAATATTCAAAGAAATGATAAATGCGCAAGTAATAGGGGTAAGAAAATATGTTTCAGATTTGTATTAGGTTGGTGTAAATGTAAATTTTAAGTTATTTGATTTACAGAAAATGAATTTTATTTAATAAAAATAATTCTCATTTCTTTAACACAGTTTCGTCAGCAACGATAAGGAATATAAAGACTGGGTTTTTAATTAAAAATCTGTTTCCACAATCAAATTTATGGTGCGTTTAAGGATTAAAACCTTACGGTCCTTGGTAGCTTCAGGGTAGAACACCTACCCGGTGAGCAGTAGACAGGGATTCGATTTCCCTCCGAGGGCGTGATTTTTTCATTAATTTTTAATCCTTCTAATCTTCTTAATAATCGAGGAATGCAGGTAATTGTGGGTTTTCCAATAGGAGGTTTCATTTTGATATGTAAGAAAAACGAGTATTTTTAAGCGAAATCATCGGATGTTTATTTAATTGTAAAGAAGAGAGTATGCCATTAATAATGGAAAACAATATCAGCCAAATGGCCGCCATGTCTACGCCTGCAGGACCATATTCTTTTCTTGAAATTTTCCATCACCGATTTGCACATTTGCGAATGTATGTCCTTGATAACTTCACGGAACTTTGAACCGATTGTGGGCCATTGGCAAAGACCTTATCTTTCACGTAGTCCCGAAGAAAAAAGGTGTTAAATCACACAGTTAGGAAACTCTTCACGTAAAAGAACGATGGTATCGTTACTTGTGTGGCGGTACGTAGCGCCGTCTTGTTGAAATTAAACGTCGTCCACATCAATATCTTTCAATTCCGGCCATACAAAATCATAAATCATCGTTCGATAGCGCAGTCCATTCACTGTAACAGTTGCTCCAGCCTCATTTTAGAAAAAATAAGGTCCAATGATCCTTCTAGACCAGAAACCGCACCAGATAGTCACATGTTGAGGATAGAGAGGCTTTTCAACAATAATTCTTGGGTTTTCAGAGCCCCAAATGCGATAATTCTGCTTGTTAACGTAACCTCCGAAGTGAAAATGGGCCTCATCAGTCAAGATGATTTTTCGATGAAATTCCAGATTAGTTTGATGCATTTCAAGGACCCAATCAGCAAAGACACGACGTTGTTGATGGTCGGTAGGCATGAGTTCTTGTGTTAACAGAACTTTAAAAGCCTTAAGACCTAAGTCTTTACGCAAAATACGGTGTAATGTCGTTTGTGGAATGTCCAATTCCAAAGATCGACGAGAAATAGACAAACCTGGGTTTTCCCCAACACTATGGGCTACAACAGCAATATTCTCAGTTGTTCTTGAGTGACGTGCGCGAGTTTGATTCTTCACATCACTAACTTGTTTCAACAGCTCAAATTTTTCCACCAGTTTCACAATTGCTGGCCAAGAAGGTGCTTCACGACGACCCAAAAATGCTTTAGTTTTGTGAACTGTGGCCGCGAAATTTTTTGTAGTGACTTTTAATAATTTCAATGCGTTGTTGAAGCGTATATCGTTTCATTTTTATTAATAGCGTAGTTTTTACTTGTCATCTGTCAAGTAGTTACAGGTTGAGTCATGACAACTGTTAAAATGGAGGGCTATTGAAAATGAAATGCCTTATTGGAACACCTTTTATATACACGTGTGTATGTATGCAATTGATAATTATACCATTTACAAAAAAAATTAATCTTTGGAGCTAACAAAGCTTCCCTTAACGAAAAGAAATATTAAAATGTTAACGAAAAACAATTGGCTGAATCTACGAATACAGTAGATGTTGTATAATTTAATGGCTTATTTTGTTAAGCTTTCTAGTTTATGTTTATGATGTATTGGATTTTGTAATATGGTTAAACAAAATATGCTTCCTAGCTTATGAGAGCTGGATGTTGACCATTCAGTTTGTTGTACCGACTTTATGAAGACGTTCCATTCTAATAATTATATATCACCTCTAGCAAAGTTGGAATTTGTTGGTTTCTGTTCTTCACTTTTTAGATTAATGTATCCTTACATACGAGGGCGTCAATCCAACATATTAGGTCTCCAACTCCAGAATAAAAACGAGGTAGCAAAACCAATCATAAATGCAAACTTATTAAACAACTACTAATGTACATACATACATAATTATTTTTCTATATAATTACTATTTAGTATATATTCCTCCAAATGCTAAATTCATTTGATTTCGTCCATGAAAAATATTTCTTATTTACCGTTGATTGTGAACAGCAGCTCGTACTTCAAGATCTGATGAAAAATGTTGACCTTTCAATACTTCCTTCAACTTTGCGAACAATCGGAAATCTGAGGATGCCAAATCAGGATTGCAAGGAAGGTGCGAAATAACCCTGGAATTCAGGCCCGCCACTGTTTACATTGTTTAGTTGCTGCAATGCTGTTTGGTGCTGTTTGGTGCTGTCGTAATGCAACAAAAAATGTTTTTCAGCCCTATTCTATGTATACGGTTCTTTAGTGATAGAAAAGTTTTATAGTATCTTATCTAATCGTTGATCGTTTCAGCAGATATTCGGTATGAATGATTCCCTTTGTATCCCCGAAAATGGTCAACGTGACTTTCTGCGCTGACGGAACTCTTTTGAATTTTACACGTTGGGAGGCAGGATGATGATATCCTATTAACTGTTGCTTCTTTTCGGTGACATGACTATGAAACCCAAGATTCATTCCCGGTCAACCTCTTCACGTTGGTACTGCTTAAGAAGTTCTTAGCAAATTCTTTCTTTTATTCTTTCATGGCATCCGGTAATTGTCGCAGGATTGACCTGGAGCAAATTTTTCGTTCATTCAACGTCTGAACAATGTACTGGACTCTTTCTAGACTAATATTAATTTTAATTTGGGAACTAAGTTGGCATAATAAGCACCTGTAATTGTGACTCCTTTCTGCAGAAAATCTACTAAAATTACGCTTGCATCGTCCCAAAATACGGATAGCATGGCCTTCCCTGTTGAAGGTTGCATCTTGAATTTTCTAGATGGTAGTGCACCTCCATATGTCCACTCCTTGCTCTTTGGTTTCTACAGCATAATGATGAATCCAAGACTCATCCGTTGTCACAAATCTTACAAGGAAATTTTCTTTGTCATGTCTATACCGTGTTAAAAGACACACTGCAAATATCTTTTTGAGGTTTCTTGTGTGCATCTGTTAACATTGGTACCCATCTTGCAGAGAATTTCTTCATGTTTATTATATTATATACCAGATGGTATGAGAGATCAGTATCTTCAACTAGTTGTCTAACGTTGATCTTGCAGCATGAGATCATGAACTTTTTAATATTTTCTTGGGTAGTGACGGTAATGGGGGCTCCACATCCATATTCGTCTGTACACGACTATCCACCATGTAAACTCACGACACAACCTTTTAACTATGTCATATGATACTGCGGATTCCCCTAATGTATCCACCAAATTTTGATGAATTTGAGAAGGGGGTCGTCTTTTTTAAACGCAAGTATATAATTACCGCTCGTTGCTCGACACGATCCATTTTGATACTGATACGTGATTCTGTCGACCTCTGGCGTCTACTGCTGGTACACTTTAACAGGTTCAGACTTGTAAGTTTATAGCGTTAGTCTATACGTAGCGAGTTACAATACGACGTCAGGATAAATAATTGTTGTGGTTTATAAATGGGTGAAGGGCGGACCAAAGGGATCAGCCCTCGTAGTTATAGTATACTACACCGAAATTTATTTGTTTAAAAACAATTTGAAATTATTAATTTTTCCAGTTTACCATGCGAAATTACACCACTATCAACACCGTACAAACATTAGAAAGGGTTTCTATAAATCATATGAATATAATCACGATTTGATGCGAAATCTAATCGAATTTCAACATCGAACGTTATTTATGCGTAGAGACGTTTCGTTAGAAAAAATTCTACGCAACAAAGAGACCGGAGTGTATCGGAAAAAAAACTTTAATATCGCCGAAGAAAGCAAATAAATCACGAATAGTGAATAAAATACCTGGAACTGTAAGAATACACAAACACATTCATCATCCGTTTCGACGTACGGACGGTCCGCGTTCTCCGAGGATCCGCAGTGCCATTTTCCAGAAGGAAATGATGGAACGAAGGAACTTTTATGGATACATAAAAGATAGAAAAGATTGCTTGTCTTTGTGGTCAGAATCTGATGGATTTATTTTAAGTCAGAGTGCATTTTGTTTTGTATTTGCTTCAGTTCAGGGCACATAAAAATAAGAGCACACTGCATTTATTATGTATTCAAGTATATTTTATTACAAGCTAGAAGCCTTTTGGCGAGATGAAGGTATTAAACAATCGTAAAAGGGAACTTAAGATAATATCAACGGTGATGACATTTTATTGAAATTAGAGAATAAACAATGCATGTACAAACTGAAATTGCATTTACTAGAACTCGAACCCATTTATCGAAGAACTTTGAAAGTTCCACTTACGAGTACAACTTCATTTAAATACCACAATATAATAATTATGCTTCATATAATTACAAACGTGAATCAACTTTTATTTTCTAATACTGTCGGCAATTGTAATTGAGAAAAAGGCAATTACAATTATGGAAAAAAACTTAGTATCTATTATAAAACATAGCGTCCAGTATATTTTTTTAACGTTTTGCGACATAATTTGAAATCACGCGCCCCAGTTTGCAATCTCCTACAATAATTTTCTACTAATATCGTGCTGTAATTGTAATATTAGTTCCTATTTGAACGTGTTTTGATCTGAAGATCACACAACGACACCGCCTTAATTACATTAGCACGAAAGGGTAAATTTATTAATATTTGGTAACATCGATCTGCTGCATTGGTAAATCAGAATCAATGTTCTGTGTGTTATGTCCACCGTATCTGAAATTTTCGATTTGTCTAGAATTTTTTGGAACGTCTGTTGCTACTGTTACGTTTGAGTATGTATAGTATGTAAATACTGCACCTCGTTTAACTCCAGCAAATCTCAGGAGAGTCGATCCTCGATTGTGTATGTTGTAATTTATATGTTGACTGAAATTGTCGGTATTCAAGAAGCAGTAGATTTACAATAATAATAATAACTTTTAATTCTCCAACAGATAACCAGTTACAGAACAAAAAAAATTTAAAATGCTGTGCAAAAAAAAAACAAACAAAACGTAAATAATTAAAAGGTACTATATAAAAAGCCAAAACGAACACTCTCAACCAGTGTGCGTTTTGGCTTTCAACTGTACCGATCGTGTGCGCAATTTGTGCGGGTATTTTGCCGTAGTTTTCCAGGTGCGACGCTGTTTAACTATCTGGTGATGCTGACAACTTAGTTATCGAAATACGTATACAAAATACGAACATTAATGTGGAAAGGGGTTATATATCAACCTTCAGTGATTAACTTAATCGACCACAGGCTCCATCAAAATTACCAAATCTTATTTATCAAACTTGTTCATCATATAATGCAAATTGCTCATTGTAGGAGAAAAACTTGTCCGATTTAATTCTTTATTACTTAAAAATAAAGATAATAAGATATTTGACGAAAACAAGACTTATTGAAGGCAATTAGTAATGTGTAGTTGATTCATCTCTGGATGCTGGATATATGTATACATGTATATACACATAGCTTGCAGAATTCTATTAAAATTATTGCCTATCCTTATCAGTAATTTGACTTGTAACTATTTTAGAACGTAAAATATCTTTGGCTCTAAGTAAATAAAATTTTTTGTTACTCGTATGAATTTATAAAAATAAAAATGTATTACTGATTTGTTAGTAACTTAATTATATGTATATATTTTTAATTAAAGTGAGTTGTTTTCCAAACTGCTCATTATGATATACTAAAACACGATAAAATTCAAAACATTTTATGTAAATATAATACAATAAAATAAATAGCCAAATAAATGATGATGCTGTCGTTTATTCAGTCTGTCTAGTCAAATCACCATGGATGGATATAGCGTTTAACACACGTGCAAATGATAAAATTGTTTTATCAAAATGGTGTTCTGTTTCGGCAACGTTCCGCGCGCCATGATTCCGAGGACTATTCGCAGTGTGGTGAGTAAATTTGAGTCCGCTAGTTCAGTAAATAATGAAACAACACCCGTACAACGACGAAACGCAAGAAATGCCGAAAACATCGCCGCTGTCTGTGAGAGTATGCAGGAGAATCCGAGGCAGTTGATTTCGCGTTGCTCACAAGTACTCGGCCTTTCGATGAGGCCCATTTCTGGATGAATGGGTTCGTCAATAAACAAAATTGTCGAATTAGGGACGATACCAATCCACATGAGATCCAAGAATGTCCAATGTATTCTGAAAAGGTCACTGTTTAGTGTGGATTTTGGGCCATGCTATCACCGTCAACGGCGAGCGCTACAGGTCGATGATTACCAACTTCTTTTGGCCTGAATTGAACGATATAGACGCCAACGACATGTGGTTTTAACAGGACGGCGCTACGTGCCACATTGGACATTCTGCACGAGCGATTTGAGGGCATGGTCATCTCACGTGGAGGTGATGTGAACTGGTCACAGAGATCGTGCGATTTGACCCCATTAGACTTTTTCTTGTGGGGTTTCCTTAAGTCGCAGGTCTATGCGAATAAGCCACACACCACAGCGGTCCTCAAAGCCAACATAATCCATACCATCGGTCAAATTCACCCTGATTTATGCACCAGTCATGGAAAATTGGACACTTCGGATGCGCGCTACAAAAAATCGTCTCAGCTTTCGTTTTTAATATAGGTCCAGTTATCGTGCACCTTTTCTCGCGTTGATTTAAAAACCACTCATAAAGACGAATTTCCATTTCGGGATATTCAGCGCTATGTAAAGATTTAGCTTTTGAAACCTGATACGTGTTTGAAACAGCATTTAATAAAGTATCCTTTTTCGATTTTATATAGCTGATGGCAGACTCTGTTACATTGAAATCTACGGCTAAACGATTCTCTTGGACACCCTCATCAAGCATTCTTAATATCTTTACTTTAGTTTTCAATGACAAAGTGTTTTTTTACGTTCATTTGACATGTTGAATTTCACTCACTTGCACTTTTCAACGGAGTCCCAGCAAAATATGTGTGCACGTATTAAATATTCACGTTCCAATGATCAAATACTCTATAAGCACGTGAAGGAAATCCACACCTATATGTACTCGTATAATTCGGTGATTTCCCTTCAACACAGAAAGGAACGCTCGAGAATTAGAACTTAAAGTTCTAATTTTAGAACCTTCAATGCATTAAAATCTCAGGTTCTAATTTCCGCAAGATTCGAATTTGTGCGAGTTTTAATTTGTGAGCGTCTACTGTATTATCAATTCGTTTTTAGGCGTATGTACGTGTATCATATTCTTCTGATACTATTGTTACCTCCTACATTTTTATTTTTATTACGCCTATAGCAACTGCGAAAATAACATTTTCTGATATAAGATTCGCTTTCGTATTTTTGAGGGCCTGAGTCTTTGTTTTAATATTTATAAATTATGGAAGCTTAGGCGTAGATTTAATTTATAACCTTATATTCGACAAACCCCAACCGGAATGTTCTCGAGAAAAAAAGAACGTTCATCCTATGTAAGGATACGCGTACCGAAAGAACACTGTTTCCTTATTTATTTTATTGCTGAAAAGTTTCGCGAGTGGTTAATTTAGACAAAATTTCTTGTTGAAACTGTTTCGAACTTGAGCAATAAATCGACAAATAAAGTTCATAATCGGCCCGAAGAGTTACAACACAAAGTAATGTAGGCGGTTTCGGAACAATCTTGCTTACGTATTACTTTTTGGATAAAATTCTGTACAGTCAATATTTGTACAAGTATGCTTTCTCGCCGTTTAATACTGATTTTTCTTACATTTTACATCCAATTGAACTGCGTTACTTTCGCCGTCCCCTTCTTGGTTGCTGCCGACGCAAGTGTAGAGACCTGCGCGTATCCTAGTGACTGATTGGAGGACTAAACTTTGGTTGCTCACGATCGTTCCTGCTGCGGCGTTATTGTAGAGGATTTTACCCTGAAATAAAGAGAATAATTACGTATATTTTAGTTCAGAGAAGAACCTTTGTTTTAATGCGTTTTATGAAGTAATAGAATGGGTCGTTCGATAAAACTCAATCAAAAGTAAATAATAAAACAATAAATTAAAATCTGAATAAATTAATTTAAAAAATTTGAAATGACTGCGGTTGTTTAAGTCGGTAAGGCACGGCAATATATCTTTTTCGTCCAAGGATGGTCCTATATATTGTAAATAGATGGCTTTACTTTAATAAATTGGTTTCAAAATACAAGAAATGACACCAAACTATTACCGATGCGATATTTGTTGGACCAGAATTTGTAAAAGACCGCTACTTTACTTTCTTGGAATAAACCGTACTCGACACCAGAGTAGGATACACATTGATGCCGCGGCGTTCACAGTAGGAGTTTATAATCAATGTACGTAGCACGTATCTTTCTGAATGATGCGCATCTTGAGTGAAATTTCGTATTAGTCACGATCATAGTCACAGTAATTTATTTATGTAATGACGATTACAAAAAAGTTATAAGCAAGGTTATAAACATTTGTTGACAATTTCAATGCATATAAATAAAAACAGTATAAAATAAAGAAGAAAAATCACAATATCGCTCTCTTCTTTTTCCGTCGAACTTACGTAAGGCGTAACTGTATGAAGTCATTAAGTATCATAAAAAAAAGATAGTTTATAGAGTGGATGATTAATTTCTTCGAAGCCATAATTTCCTACAGCAACTTTGGGAATACGCGTCGTGTGAATTGGAGCATTGCATTGAAATGCAACACACAGCCGATTGGTTTACTCCATCTTTTTTCTTTAATTGCTTCCCTTAAATTACGTATAGTGGTTGTGTGAGATGCCGCAATTATAGTTTCACCGTTTTTCTTCTACTCGATCTGAAAAATGATTTTCGCGTCCCAAAACACTGTGTGCATAACTTTTCCAGCAGATAGACGGACTTTAAATTTCTTTGGGAGTCTGTACTTCTACTCACTTTCAGTGTCATAGCGATGAACCCGTTTCATCTTTAGTAACAATATTAGTCGAGAATACTTTGATGAATTTTTGCCACAAAACTCTATAAATTTTCTACAGCACTAGATTCGCTTGTTTCTGAGATACCGTGACCACTCGTGGCACCCATCTTTTAAAAGGTCAAGAAGAATAGTGTGTATGGTATCAACGGTTGGTCACCTTTACAAGGTGACCAGCCTCGATCCTCTCCCGGGCGACGATCATCTTAAATGCTCTCTTTATCTCTTTTAAATTCAGTTGACTACGCTTACCATTTTTTTGTAAATGATTTTCTGACTTTTTCATCGTCTCGTAAAGAATTTACGAGATATATATATATATATATATATATATATATATATTTGAATTCTTGTTTTAATAGATTCTTCGACAATAAAATCCCTTTCGATTTATAACTTACAAAGATTAACATCAGAAGTTAGTTAGTCTGTTCCAAAAATTGAGCACATGGACATGAGGCTTCCCCTTTCCATCCCTATTTAAATCCGATCGAAATGATATGAGCTCAAGTTAAAAACAGCGTAGCAAAGAAAAATGTTTTTTCTAAATTAAACGCTGTGAAGAATCTGACAGAAGAAGAATTGCGTTGCTTACAGTTGAAGATTGGATGAAATGTTGCCAATATGTTGTTCAAGAAAAAGAAAATTACTTGTAAAGAGAAACTAAAGTTGATGTGCTAACAGAACATTTGATTATCACAGCTTCTGATAGCGAAACTTCTGGTGATACTGAGGACGACTACGAAAATTTGTCATATTAGGGGCTGTTGTAGGTTACCCAAACATATGTTGATTTATCCCTTTTTTGTACCAACATATATATTAGTGAATTGTGTAATAAAATTTACCTATTAAATATTACTATTACAAAGGGTACTAGGAATGTTTTGCAATGCGGCTTTGTTTATTTAATTTTTTCAAAGTAATTTCCTCTACACTTAATACACCTTTCCGTCCTCCGAAACCAATCTTTAAACCAGTTCTGCCAAGTTTCACCAGGGAGTAAAGCACACCCGTTGTCCCAAGCCCACAGAAGGTCCTCATCACTGGAAAATCGCCTCCCTTTTAGCTTAATTTTCACATGCGGGAACAGTGCAAAGTCGCAGGGAGCAAGTTCTGGACTGTAGGGAGGGTACTCGAGAAGTTTCAATCCTGTCATGGTCAAATATTCGGTGCAGGCTTTGGCGCGGTGAGCTGGAGCATTATCGTGATGGAGGAACAAGGTGTCCATTCTTGACTTTGGCCGCAGGTTCTTCATAGATCCAATGACTTTAGGTAGGCACTGTTCAGTATACCACTTAGCTGTGACTGTCTTCTGTGTGTCTAAAACGACGCGTTCCACAATTCCACTCGATTTGAAAAATACAGCTATCATTTTCTTCTTTACAGATCGGAATTTTCTGACAACTACGGGTGTGTCCTCATCTTCAAAGACCCAAACTTTGTTTCGGGTCTTTGTCACGATGTTGTTCACATACCGAGATTGTCCCTTATTAAACTTTTTTAGCATCTCCCGGCACCAAGTCACACGTCGTGTCATCTGCTCTTCAGTCAGTCGATGCGGCGCCCAGATAGAACAAAGTTCTTTCACATGCAAATGATCATGCAGAATCGAACGAATTGCTGGTGCATTTAGGCCTGAAGTACCCTCTATCTGTTGGTCGGTCACTCGCCTGTCCTCATCAAGCATTTTCCTCACGGTGGTAACATGTCTCAACATGCAGCAACAAGCAGCTTCCTACGATTTATTGTTGCGTCATATTGCAAAACTTTCCTAGTACCTTTTGTATTAGGGGCTGTTGTAGGTTACCCAAACACATGTTGATTTATACCCTTTTTTTGTACCAACATGTATATTAGTGAATTGTGTAATAAAATTTACCTATTATTACTATTATATTTATCTTATTGTAAAAGAAACAAAAACACATAATTTAAAACATTACTTTTTTTTACAAAAAATCAACGTTGGATCATTCACTTTATTGTTCGTGATTTAATTTTTCACAAAAAAGAAAACTTGCTAAAAATCCATTGCGTAATTTCTAAAATATTCACCGAACAAAAAATAACGAGGAAAATTTTAAGGCATGCCACTGCTTGCAAATATTTAATCGCGGCAGACCCTTGCGTCGAGTGTGGTTTATTCCGAGGAATGACGTGGCGGTCTTCTAGGAATTCTGGCTCAATAAATATTGTTCTGGCTATAACTTAACGGTTATTTGAAGTGTACTATGTTTAATTGTTGTAAATAAGTTACACTTTAGTAGTTAATGCAGTTGAATTGTAAGTTGAAACCAGGAGTTCTCAAACTTTATCATTCCGCGGATTTACAGATCCTTGTTAATTCTTTACGGTACCCCGGGACGCTGCGGCGTGCAATTTAGGAATCCCTGGTATAAACTGTATCAAATACATGAAAATTGAAGAATCAATTTCTAAATAAGTAATTATTTTGTTTGTAAGTTAAAACATTTAATGAAAAACTAAATACATAAAACACAAACATCAGATAATAATAAGAAGTGTCAACTCAAACTATAACTAAAATAGTAAAGTGGTTTGTGTTAAAAATAAGAATACTGTAATATTATAAATATCAACCCAAATTAAACCGAATTATCAAAGTGAATTAAATTAAATGAAATTCAAGCATCTTTATCAAATAAAACTTGAAATAAACCAAGCGCCATTATGAAAACTTCAAAATGAAGATGATTCTGATAATAACGTTTCTTTCAGAAAATGTTTTGTTAATTAATATTAATTAAAACCACCCTGAATGTATTTTGAACCGCAGATTTCTCTAGACAATTAGTTCCAAATCCTTCACTCTTACCACTGCGCTATCATGTTGTTGATATCAATAAAGCTGTGCCAAGAAGTCATAAATTAAGGACATGGAAAGAATAGAATATATGAAACATAACCATGCAGAAAATTGAGGACTGCGGTTATGGTTAAGGTTTTAGATTACCAGTCCGGCTTGTAGACTCTGAAGGTTTTTATTCATTGTTTCTTCTTGATTTTCAGGTTGACAATGAGAACATGTTACTTCTTCTGCCTTCCGTAGACGTTTCAGCGTCTCACAGAAACATTTCCAGGGCTGCAATTGCCGTTAACATTGTTGAATTCAAACTTTATATCTCTATGCATCGAAGAAGTTAATCAAAATCGAAATGCTCTTGCTGTTGACAGAAAAAGTAGTAAGGAAAAGGAAGTAGTTTACTTTGCACTACTTTTGTTTTTGCCGACGTTTCGTTATTGCCAACAACAGTAACAAAGGTGTGATTCAAGCAATATCTATCATCAGCCCTGATTACTGCAGAAAATGAATGATTTTGTTGACTAAATATTGTTCAAAACCACCCTGAACACGATTTGAACCATCGACTTCTGTGGACGACTACTTCTAAGTCCATCAATCTTACCACTGCGCTATCGCGGTGTTGATATTAACAAAGTTGTGCCAGGTAGAGCTAAATTAGATACAAAAAAACATGGATGGAATAGAATCCATTCTGGGACATAACTATGCAGGAACGTGAGGACGAAGGTTATGGTTAAGGTTTTAGATTAGCAGTCTGATTTGTAGACTTTGGAGGTTGTTGTTCATGGCTTCTTCTTGATTTTCGGGTTGACATCGAAACTATGCCACTGCTTCTGCCTTCTATAAACATTTCTACCACTCCTACAGACATATTTTCAGGACAGTAATTGCCGTTAACATTGTTATATTGAAGCTTTCTATCTCGATGCATCGAAGAAGTTAATTAAGAACGAAATGTTATTGCTGTGGACAGAGAAACTAATAAGGAAAAGGAAGTAGTGTCCTTTGCACTACTTTTGCTTTTGTAGACGTTTCGTTATTGCCATAAACAGTAGCAAAGATACCATTCAAGCAATTCCTATCATCAGACTTGATCATTACAGAAAATGGGGTAAAACCAAGCATCCTGAACGCGACTTGAACTGCTGACTTCTTTAGACGATCAATTCTAAGTCAATCACTCTTATCACTACGTTTTCGCGGTATTGATATCAACAAAGCTGTGTCAAAAAGTACTGAATTAGAAACAAGAAACATGGAAGGAAGAGAATACATTTTGAGACATAAGCATGTAGAAAATTGAGGACGGCAGTTATGGTTAAGGTTTCAGATTAGCAGTATGGCTCGAAGACTGTTGTTGTTCGAAGTTTATTCTTGGTTTAAAACTAAGACCACCTGCTTCCGCCTTCAGCGGACGTTTCAACCATACTTGCAAACATATTTCCAGAGTAGTTATTTCCGTAGAAAGTTGTTTAATTGAAACTGTCTGTTTATATCCATCGAAGAGGTTAATCAAGAATGAAATTCTATTGTTGTTGACAGAAAAATTGGTAAAGAAAAAGAAGTAGTGTTCTTGGTACTACCTCTGCTTCTGCTGACGTGTAATTATTACCAACAATAGCAAAGATACTGCTAAAGCAATGATTATTGCAGAATTACAAGTATAATCTATGAGCCCGAAATATAGTATTGTTTGTAGTTTATTTATGAACGATATTGGAATTGCATCAATATACAAAGGGTACTAGGAAAGTTTTGAAATATGACGCAACAATGAATCGTAGGAAGCTGCTTCTTCCTGCATGTTGAGAATGTTCATACGTGCATAGTAGCCGCCGCGCCATGTCGATGGGCTCAGTTATTCATTAGCAGTGAGAGTGTAAAGTGCTTGCGATGGCATCGTGGTCACGAAATGAGATAAGAGCAGTTTTGCGTTATAATTTCGTGCGTGGTTTAAACATAGACCAGTGCTTCGAAGAAATGACTCTTGCACTAGGTGATGTTTGTCCACATCGCACAACGATATTCCGGTGGTATAGAGAATTCCAAAGGGGAAATTTAACTGTGGAGGATGCTGAGAGGCCGGAAAGGCCGGGAAGGCCACGAACGTCAGTTACGGAGGAAAACGTTACTACTGTGAGGAAATGCTTGGCGAGGACAGGCGAGTGACCTACCAACCGATAGAGGGTACTTCAGACCTAAATTCACCAGCGATTCGTTCGATTCTGCGTGATTATTTGCACGTAAAGAAACTTTGTGCTCTCTGGGTGCCGCATCGACCGATTAAAGAGCAGATGACACGACGTGTGGCTTGGTGCCGGGAGATGCTAAAAAAGTATAATAAGGGACAATCTCGGTATGTGAACAACATCATGGCAGGTGACGAGACTGTATTATTACGATGTGCCGACCAAGGCTCAAAACAAAGTTTGGGTCTTTGATGATGGGGACACACCCGTCGTTGTCAGAAAATCCCGATCTGTAACGAAGAAAGTGATAGCTGTATTTTTCAAATCGAGTGGAATTGTGGAACGCGTCGTTTTGGACACACAGAAGACAGTCACAGCTAAACCTGCACCGAATATTAGACTACGACAGGATTGAAACTTCTCGAGCACTGTCCCTACAGTTCTGATCTTGCTCCCTGCGGCTTTGCACTGTTCCCGCATGTGAAAATGAAGCTAAAAGGGAGGCGGTTTTCCAGCGATGACGACCTTCTGCGGGCTTAGGACAATGAGTGTGCTTTACTCCCTAGTGAAACTTGGCAGAACTCTCGTAGTTTAAAGATTGGTTTCGGAGGATGGAGAGGTGTATTGAGTGTAGAAGAAATTACTTTGAAAAAATTAAATAAACAAAGCTGTATTGCAAAGCTTTCCTAGTACCCTTGTATTATGTTTCAAATACGATAGCAAACTTTTCTTGCCTTAACATTTTAGTTATTTTATTATAACGAGCGTTTTGTTTAACAAAAATGTAAGTAATTAAGAATAATTTGTGTTATAATGCTATTCTATTCTTGACAGGCTGCAAGAAATGCTTTAATGAAATTTAAACAAACAGTGTAGATGTTGGCATTAAAATACAGAAACATTCAATACATTTATTCTAATATAATAATTTTAAAAAACTTTCTAAACTTACATTGTGCCTCCAACTGACTTTGTAAACCCAGGGATTCGATTTTATATTACATTCGAAGTAAACGTCGACTCCTTCCTTTATTATACTCCCGTTGAGATTGCTACCCAATTCCAAGGAAACAAGCGGAACATCTGCAATTAAAGTATATTTATGAACGTTTATTAACAAACGCTTTGATAAACGGCGAAATAAGGATAATAATTGCGTTAAAAATTGCTAATTTGTATTCATTAAGGAGTTATTAAGTACATAATTATGTGTTATGCGTTTCAGGATTCGGTTAATTTATTATATTTAATTCATTTTTAAAGAGTTTTTTTATTCTTATAATAATAACAATCACACAGTGAATATTAACTGTCTTTTTACCTATAATTGTGTAGTTCCACTGGTCTATTACTACCGATATTATACATTAAATGTTTGTCTCTAAAAGATTTGATTTAAAATAAATATTTTTTCAAATATAAAGGACATTTGTCAGATACGTACACTCAGCAAAATATTTAGTGTCACTTTCATATCATGTAGGACTGACTGTAGTGTATTTTCAAAACTCCGATAACGCACGGGTTTTGCCAAAGCGTGTGCTTGTAGTTATTGTCAATATTCTTCCTTATGAATAAAAAATCTTAAATGACATGTATTTCATTTGTGTATGTACGAGGGTGGTCCCAGAAGTACCCGACCCAACCAAGAAAACACAAAAATTTTGGAAAGAGATATATTTATTTTTCAACATAATCTCCTTTCAGCTCTATACACGTTTCCTGGCAATGTTCAATAAGTTAGATACCCTTTTTATAATAAGAACTGTCTTGCTCCTCAAAATAGCCATTAACTGCCGACATAACTTCTTCATCGTTGGAAAATTTTTAACCACTTTTTTCTTCAAGTTTGGGAAAAGAAAATAATCTGATGGGGTTAAATCTGGCGAATAGGGTGCATGAGGTAGCAATTCAAACTTTAATTCATTAATTTTTGAAATTGCAATAACGGAATTGTGAGCTGGTGCATTGTCTTGATGAAATAACATTTTCTTCTTAGCCAAATGCGGTTATTTTTGCTTGATTGCTTCGCTTAAACTTTGCAATAAGTTCGCATATTACTCACCGTTGATAGTTTTTCCTCTTTCAAGATAGTCAATGAAAATTATTCCACGCGCATCCCAAAAAAACCGATGCCATGACCTTGCCTACAGATGAAGCGGTCTTCGCCGTCTTTGGAGTCGGTTCTCCCTTTCGAGTCCTTTGTTTTGATTGTTCTTTTGTCTCGGGTATGATCGACTCATGTTTCACCATGGTTATGAAACGCCGCAAAAATTCTGCTTTGTTGTTGTGAAACTTCGCTAAACACTCCATTGAAACATCTTCACGACATTGCTTTTGCTCGAGTGTGAGTAAACGCATGGGTGCCGCGTTTACTCACACTCGAGCAAAAGCAATGCACACAGATTTTTCATGTCTAAATTTTCAGATAATATGCGATGTACCGCCTTTTTGAAATGCCTACTATGTCTGCTAGCTCGCGCACTTTCAGTCGACGATCATCCAGTACCGCTTTGTGAATTTTCTTACCATTTCTGGAGTCGTCACCTCATTTGGTCGACCACTGCGATGCTCGTTTTAGCAGCCCGTACGGCCTCGATTAAACTCTGCTACACGATATTTCACTGTTATAAATGAAGGAGCAGACTCATCCAGAGAGAATCCAGTTTAGCTTTTATATCGGTTGGGCTGAAGCCTTTTAAATAAAAGTATTGTATTACGTAACGATGACCAATTTTCTCCATTTTTTATTTCACTGAAAACGTTTGCTATTGATGGCTGCCAAACAAATATTAAACAACGTGGCGTCTTCAAACTTGAACTATATGCTTTATACCATAGATTATGTACTTTCTAACACAGTGATATTTTTCAAATAACTACCGCCATTTCTAGGTTAGGTCGAGTACTTATAGGACCACCCTCGTATATTCACACAAAAATATTATAAATCTTTTAAGGAAACGATTTCTAATTTATATGCTATTATTTATTATAAGAGAAAAAGCTCACGAAGTTGCACAAGAGCAAAATTATGAATTCAAAGCTTCAAGTGGGTGGTTTGACAAGTTTTCTAAGCGACACAACATATCGCTTCGAACAATTTGTGGTGAAGCCACCGCAGTAAATGTGGATGAAATATCTGTCTGGAAGAAACAGTTGATAACTATCATAAAGGGGGAACATTTTTAATTCATATGAAACTGGATTTTTTTTCTGGGCTTTGCCAAACAAAATCTTTGCATTAAAAGTTGAAAAATGTTCGGGTGACAAAACTGTTAAGGAAAGATTAAGTACTTCTCTTTCTTTAGTAATTGCGAAAAGCAAGAGTCCACGATGCTTTAGAGGAGCAAACGTTGAGAAGTTTCCAGTGGAGTGGTGTTCTAATAAAAAAGCGTGGATGACGAGGGAAGCAAATTTGATAAAAAAATGCAACAGCGGAATAGAAAAGTTCTTTTGTTTTTAGACAACGCCATGTCACACCCAAAATTTGAGTTACAAAATGTTAAACTAATATTTCTGCCCCCACACATTACTTCTCATTGTTAATCACTTGATCAAGGGATTATCAATAATTTTAAAATCAACTACAGAAAGCTTTCAGTTAAGAGACTTTTATCGTATATGGATCATTGTAAATCTACCGAACATATAGAAAAATTCATTAATATTTTCAGTACTCTAATATGAACCATTACTGCTTGGAAAACTGTAAGCGCCGAAACTACCAACAAATGTTTTCTTAAAGTTAGATTTGGTGAGTGGAATGCCGAAGATATTGGCGAGGATATAGACTTCAGTGCTGAAGAAGATATGTCACTATTAGAACTTTGTAAACCTGACATATTATCGTATGCACAAATTGATGATAATTTACATATCGAGAATCCCAATATTAGCGTACAAGAGTGTGTGCGTGAATTTCAAAACAGTACCAATGTACGTGATAGCGACAGTGAGGATGATGATGATATTATTTCAGAAACTAAAAACATTAACGAAGCTTATGAAAAGCTAAAGGATATTCAAAACATCTTTTTCTTGTCTGGCGACCTTACACAAAGAGACAAAGTTGCTGAAATACGAGGGAGCGTTTTTATATTCGCGGAATGGGGGACAAGGGGTGGAAATAAAAAAACCAAATTATTTTTCTTTTTCAATATATTCACCTGCAAGACGGATACATTTTTCACATCTTTCAATTAATTTATTTATACCCTCATAAAAAAATGATTTCTCTTTATCTGCAAAATACGCCGAAACTGCTTCCTTGACTTCATCATCGGCAGTAAATTTTTTACCCCGCAGCTCTTTTTTCATTTTCGGAAACAGGTAATAATCACTCGGGGCCAGGTCTGGGCTGTAGGGTGGGTGATTCACAATTTCGAAGCCCACTTTATGCAGGGCAGCTAACGCAACGCGGCTCTTGTGGACGGGCGCGTTGTCGTGCAAAAGCAGAACACCTTTTGTCAATTTTCCCCGTCTTTTCTCTTTAATGGCTTATTTTAGTCGCTCTAATATTGAAGCGTAATATTCTCCGGTTATAGAAACACCTTTATCTTTATAATCAATCAACAATATTCCTACCGAGTCCCAAAATACCGTTGCCATGAGTGTCCCAGCTGATTGTGACACTTTAAATTTCTTGGGAGGTGCTGTGCCCTTTTTATGCCACTGCATGGAGTCTTGTTTGGACTCAGGTTCATAATGATGAACCCAAGTTTCGTCTCCAGTAACAATTCCACTCAATACACCATCCTTGTCTTCATTACAGAGGTCCAAAAATGCACGCGAACACTCTACGCGCTGTTGTTTTTGCGGCAGCGTGAGCATTCTCGGCACCCATCTTGCGCTGACCTTAGACATGCCGAGATGATCGTGTAGGATTTTAAAAATTGTTGTATCGGATACTCCAACCATTTCTGCGAGTTATTTCTTCTTTAGTCGAGCATCGTCGAGTACAATTTGTTCAACTTTTTGGATAAGTGCTGGTGTGGTCACCTCAATGCTCCTGCCCGGCCTCGGGTCGTCTTCAAGGGATTCCCTTCCTTGTTTAAATAAACTATGCCACTTGTACACCATGGTTTTTCCTGGACGAGACTCGCCGTAAACCAATGACATCTCACTCATTATGGTCGCGACTGATTTTCCTTGACTGGTAAGGAACTTTATAACGGCACGATATTCGATTTTTTCCATATTTCACTTTTCACTCCTGATTATGTTACTTGGTTGACGATAGCTCAAAGACTAACTGTCTAATAACAATGAAACTTCGTATTTATACTAATCACGAGTCGCTACACAGCCCCCCCCCCCAATGCGCCAACTCACTCCTCTACAACCCGCTCATTCCGCGAATATAAAAACGCTCCCTCGTAGTATGCAATGTACTCGTAGAAACACAAATTGTAAGAGGAAGAATTGAAAATCTAACACAAAATAAAATTTCAGATTTTTTTAAATAAGTTAATTTTAAGTATGTTGTAAGAATAAATTAATTTAAAGCTATTTATATTCTTTTTTTCTACCACCAATGGACATCTCTGAACAATGGATATACCGCTACTGTCCGTTATACATAGAACCTACTGTATCAACTATATAACGAACTATACAAAAATGTATTTGGCTTCTGAATAATTTCGCGGTATATTCCATTAAAGAGAACTGTTTCCTTATTTTTATGTTAGGATACAACGTTGCTATAAAATTGTTTCAGATATTACCAAAATCATGAAAATTGGAATACAGTAATACAATAAAGAGGTCGTATTTGCAAGTCGAAGATCAAGCCGACAAGACACGTTAGACGTCGCATCTGCGTTATGAGGTAAATCACTTTTTCTAATATCCCATTTGGAAAGTATACCGAGGACGAGGGGTCGCATTTACATAAACAAAATAGGAGCAAGTGTAAACGTTGGCGCCTGTCCTCATCTAGACTGCTGACGATGCCATCCTTGTATGTTTATGGTCAATTTAACTAGGGAAAATATCAAAAAAAAAAGACCCGCATAAAAAAAGGGGAGTGCGAATGTAGTAGATTACTCGTAAATAACGCGGGATTGGTCGCGTTCGTCGTCGTAGAGACGATGGCAGTCGCAAATGTGTGTTATTGGTGAATTTTAGAAAAGACATTATGCGATGCCAATTTCTAAAAATAAATATCTATTGCCGGGTGGAATATGGTGTGAGTGGGCGACGTTTTGTCAATTGCTTTTTCCATTCGAGTGGCGATATTGTGCGCGCCCGTCTGTTTTCTTACAATTTCAACATATTTCGGGAGACTTCTCTACCGTCTCTCCTTTAGCTGTTGGCGAATATAAATCTTTATGCTGTGTTATGTGTTTGTGGAAAGTTAAACGATTCCGAATTCGGTTGGAAATGGCACGGCGGATATTAGGGGCGCAAAATATATGCTTATTTTTGAAATACGATTCTACCAAAATTAGTGTTCACTTCACGTATTACGACCTAATATGTGTTATTGATTTAATAAGTATGTACTGGGTTGGTTTTCTTCCAAAGTTAAGTATGAGGATTTCGGAAACTAGCAGAGACAGAGAGACGATTAAATGGGGAAAGAATTGCAGTTTCACCAGCGCAATTTAATCAGTTTTTTGTTTTTTTTAAAGCAATGCATAGCTAACTACACATGCGAAAACCATTTCTGAGTTGTTTCGTTCGCTGCCTACGGCTCTGTTGTTATTGATTTAAAAAAAATGTGTAAAAGAAAATGTTGTACCAGGTGTACCGGAAAGTCATTACCGGTTTTTTAACAGATGTCGCCAGGCTTTGAAAATGTCGAGTTTCGTGCCTGAAAAAGTGCATTTGCGGAACGCATTACTTTTCTTATTTAATCAAAAGAAAAAGCTGAAAGTCATCGTTTGCTAGTAGAAACTTACGGTGAGCATGCTCTAACCATAAAAATATGTGAGGCGTGTTTTCGACAGTTCAACAGTGGTGATTTCGATGTGCAAAGTAAAGAACGTTCTGGTAGACCGAAAAAGTTTTAAGATGCGAAACTACAAGAGTTATTGGATGAAGACCCAACCCAAACTAAAAAACAACTGGCAAAAACATTAAACATTGCTCAAGAAATGATTAGCGATCGATTACGAGCAATGGGAAAAAATCCAACAGATGAGAAAATGGGTGTCACATCAATTGAATGTTTCAAAGGTATGATCGGAAGTAATTTCTGCATCGAATAGTCACGGGTGATGAAAAATGGATTTATTTCGAAAGTGCAAAAAATTATGTTTGACAAACATCTGGCGAAGTCGGCCCATTGAATCCAAGGCCAAATCGTTTTCGTCACAAGACAATGCTCTGTATTTGGTGAAACTAGAGTGGCGTGGTACATTACGAAGTGTTGAAACCTGGTTAAACAGTTAATACTGATCGCTACCGACAACAAATTATCAATTAAACCATGCATTGATAGAAAAATGTCAAGAATGGGCCCGAAGATACGGTTAAGTGATTTTACAGCACGATAATGCGCTGTCTCATACAGCAAAACCGGTCAAGGAAACGTTGAAAGCACTTGGATAGGACATAGTATCGCACCCGCCGTACTCTCCAGACTTTGGCCCGTCCGACTATCACCTTTTCACATTAATGGGACCCGCGCCTGTACTGCAATTTCGAAGTAGTTAGAAAATGGCACGATGAATGGTTTTGCTCAAAGGACAAACAGTTTTTTTGGGATGGCATTCATAAATTGTCTGAAAGATGGGCAAGATGTGTAGAATCAAATGGCCAATACTTTGAATAAATAAATTTTTCCATTTACTTGTAAAATATGTAGTTTTTTTACGACAAATCGGTAATGACTTTCCGGTACACCTTGGTAAGTAATTATGCGCATAATAACAGAGTCGAACCGTATTTTTTATTTAAGCTATAAAGTTTGAGTTATGACCCAAACTTGCGTTCTTTCTAATTGAAATCAAAGACTTTGTGAAGAACGATTTTGATAATATGTTTGATGAATTACTCTTTCAAAGACATTTGTGTATTTTCAAATGGTTTCTATACAATGAGGCACTATCACATAATCACCTAACGGCACGAAATCATTTAAATCAAACATTCCTGAACTTATGGAGAAGAATAATCGCGCCAGTTGCCTTACCTTTTACCATTCCTCGAAAATAAAAATCTAAAACAAGCATATGGGGGGATAACAATGGACATCATGATCCCCCCAATCTGCTTGCTTTAGATTTTTATTTTTGAAGAATGGATAAAAGATAAGGTGTATCAAAAGTCGCACGAAACAGTATAAGAAGCTGTAGAAAAGCTGTACTAGAAGTTTTTTGCTAATATTGATGGACGTTCCATTAGGAAAGCAATAAATTCGGTTTTAAAGAGTTTAATTTGTGCGTGGATCATAATGGTGGACTTTTTGAACATCTTTGGTCTTAAATACTTTATTTAATTTAATTACGTTGTTTTGGTACACCTGTATTTAATTTCCTTTATTATTTCTTAATTTATCCTTTGTCATTGGTCTCTGATTATTAGTTTCAAAATAACGAAAACATAATTTTTGCAAGAGATTTAGTTAGCCATGCATTTCCTCCAAAAAACAAAACCTCATTAAATTAAGCTCTTAAAACTGCAGCTCTTTTCCACTTAATTGTCCCTCAACGTCTGCGAGTTTCCGAGATTTCTATACTAAAAATCGGAACAAACTCACGCTTAAAACTTCAAACGCTTGTAGTTTAGTTACGATCAGTTTTGGATATATATTCATTAGACCTTTTTAACCTAAAATTGTTTCAGTAACACATTCCTACGTTATGGTGATTATCTCATGGTATACCGGTATATATGTATATATACCAGGTTGTTTAATAAGTTTTGTCGTGCGATAAGAAAAACACGATTTTATGGTTTGAAATACACGTTATTATTTAATATAACCACCCTGGACTTCAATATACTTGTTCAAGTGATTTTCTAATTTACGGATTCCAGTCTCGAAGCGAGAATGCGGAAGACCGTCGCTTCCACGGCTGCTATTACCTCTTCGTTCGATGAAAATAGTTTTCCACGCATGAACTTTTCAGATGTGAGAACAGTCAGAAGTCAGTGGGGGTTAAATCTGGTGAATAGAGTGGATGTTGCAACAATTCGTACTTTAGTTCGCTGATTTTTGTGATGATTTTTTGAACTTTGTGAGAGGGCGCGTTATCTTGATGAAAAATGATTTATTTGTTTCGAATTTTCTCAGGAATTTTTACATCCAGTTGGTTCAAAAGACCATAATAATAATCTGAGTTTAATGCTCAGTTTGGAGGTAATCGCGAATAAAATTCTTTTTGCTTCCAAAAAAACTGATGCTAACATTTTCTTGGCCGATTTCTGTATCCTAATTCGCTTCGGAGCTAAAATACCGGGTTCACGCCACTCCTTAGCATCTTGTTTTTATGGAGAATAACGGTGGGAGACCCAAGTCTCATCCATAAGAATGAAATGACGCACAAAATCGTTTTTATTTTAACAAAATGCTTAAAATGTTGCTGAGAAAGTCATATTCGAATGTGTTGTTGTTCCATTGTTAACGAATGCGGCACCCATTTTGCACACACCTTTCTGGAATCCTAAATTTGTGCCAAAATATTGTTCACACTACCTGATGAGATGCCTAGGGCTTCTAATAAACCTTTCTAGACTAAGCGACGATCTTTCAAAACCATATCTTTGCTACGATTTCTGGTGTCGATGTACTTTTTGGACGACTTTACATGGATTGTCTTCAAGACTTGTACGACCACGTTTAAGTTCAGCAACCCATATTTCTACTGTTCTAATTAGAGATAATGAGTCCTTTATACATTTTTAACAATCGTTCATTAACTTGTTTCGGTGCTACACCTTCCGAAAGAATTTTATTACTGTACGATATTCAGTTGTTTCCGTTATAAAATAATACTGTGACACGTCAACTATGAACATCTATAAATAGATGAAAGAGAAAATATAAAATGGGAAACCTTCACACGTCTTCATAAAAGTACGATTTTTAGAAAAATAATATGAACTTAATAGCGCCACCTCCTTATCAAAGGACAAAACTTATTGAGCAACTTAACATGTACAAATTCATACGTACATATATGTACATATATAATACATATGTCTTTAAGACTATTGAGTGTGAAAGATGAATCAGTCGCTGTTTAAATTCAGTTTCTGTTGACATGTGGTAATTAATTAATAGAGACGGAAACTATTAAAATTAAGCAAAACAAAAATTAGTAAAGCTACTTTTTATGCGCTCAATAGAGTCATAGACTACAATAACAGCTAGGTAGAGGTAGACAATTACCATTTATATGTATACGTTGCTGTTTATACGTTCACAGACATATTCCATCGCATTCATAGCAATAAAAGTGCTTTCATTATTATTGGAGAGATGGGAATTTATTTCTCTCATTATTTTGAAAACCCTTTTTAGTCTCAGAGTCTAACCAAAACTAGATTCAAAGTGAATCTTTGATTTTAAGTAAAAAATATTACAAATATTCATAAAAAAACAGTGTAGAATATATTACGATACTGTACAAAGTTGAAATTTGCTGTCTAGTGTCGGGCAAATAAAATAAATTAAACTAAACTAGTTCAATCAGCAAAGCAGTTGCCCGCAAAATAATCACTAAATCACTAAATTAGAAGAAATGAATATGAATCCTTCGCAAAATATTCACTAATTTAACCTAGCCAATATGGAGTGAGTAATCCATTAATAAAACAGATTCGTTTTAATACTGTACGTCCGCATACCAAAACCACATCCTTATCTTGATTATAACGACGCTTTGTAACAGCGCTTTGTAGTGTGTTTGGCGGCTTAGCTACAAACAATTTCGCAATATAATTAAACCGTAATCAATGTTATACTGGTCCGATACAATAACAAATCATTTTGAAGGCAAAATCCCTCGTTATAATGTGTTACTTAATAAATTGGATACTGTCAAAACTACCGGTAGGCACAATTAAAATATGCTTATGGAGGAGTTTTTGCCGCGTTCCAGCCACGTATTAGTATTTACGAATTCGCATTCTCTCGTTTAGAGATTGCGAGGAGGGTAAGTTTTTGGCTTGCAATAAATGATTAATTGATCTCTTTAAAATAATAGGAAAGTCACAGGAAAGTACTTATCAACATTTACTAATCTTGCTGTGAAAAATTGTAAAGTTTTTTATTTGAATTCCATTTGAAATTGAACATTTTACGGTCAGTATACGTAGATTGGCTTTTAAGTTTTTCATAGTGAGGCATAGTGGGCGCCACTAAACAAATATGAGTACAAAAAATTAACCTCCATCTTTAGTTAACCTAAATCCAAAGTTTTAGTGCGATACGTGTAGTATTGTAGCTACAACGAACTGTAAAAGTTGACAAGTTAGTTGAAAAATGGAATTAAAACCAGAACATTTTCGCGGAATAAGTTTATATATAATTTTCGAAAATAATTATCTCGCCGAGTTGTTTCTGTTTTCGAATATGAAGCACCACATCAGTCAACGATTTCTCGTAGGTATGGAGACTTCAAACGTGGGCGGATTAATCTTAGCGACGATCTAAGAGCAGGTTCACTAAAAAGGACAGTGGCTCAGGAAAACTTCGATGCTATGTGCAAGATCATCAACACCTCAATTCAAAAAATTTTATATAAAGAATTGTGTGTAAAAAAATTTCCCATTGGATACCGTATCTGTTGACCGAAGAACAGAAAGTAGCTAGGGTGAATTGATATCAAAAAACTCTAGATCATTTCAATCTTGGAAACTTTAACAACGTGTACAACATTATCAGTGGTGATGAATCTAGGATTTACTCATATGAACCAGAAAATAAACGACGGTAGTCTGTTTGTTTCCAAGTTGAAGAAAAGCCGACAAAAGTCATCCATTCTCGAAGTGTCTCCAAAAAGATGGTCGCGACATTTGTCTCGGAAGCAGATCAGGTAGAAACAATTACTCTATAAAATCAAAGAACTTTTACTGCAGATTGGTATACAATCATTTGCTAGCCGCAAGTCATCGTCAAGATTCGAAAAACCAACCCCAAACGACGTATCATTCTCCATCAAGACAATGTAAGTTCCTAAACAGCACCCAAGACAATTGAATTTTTAAGACAACAAAACGTCGAATTGTCGGACCATTCCCCGTACAGTCATGACCTAACTCCGAACGATTTCTTTACCTATAATCAAGAACGGACTACGTGGTCAAAGATTCCAGTCGCCAGAAGGAGCCATCGATGGCTTAAAAAACGCAATTTTGGCTGTACCAGCAAACGAGTGGAGCGACTGCTTCCAGAGTTAGTTCGAGCGCATGCAAAAGTGCATTAATCTTTGTGGAGAATACATCGAAAAACACTGAATTATATGCAAAACATAAAAGGCAACCTACGTATAAATGACAGCAAAAAACCAAACCTTTTACTGAAACTGGAACCCAGTATACCACATTTCGAATTTGATAAAGCTAGTATTCCATATATTTCCTATTTAAAATGGAAAAATTAAATAAACATTCTTCGTGTTGCACGTGCTTTAGCATAAATAGCACATTGGAGTGTAAAGTTGAGGCACTCGATCTAAAGTGATTTATTATTATTGAAATATGACGTTAGTTCTTCGCGGGAACAAGTATAGATCTGCCGCAATAACAACTCCATATATAGCTGCTGAACGTGTCGCGAGCACATGCCAGGACTCTCTCCCCAATTGAAATATCGTCCTGCTATAATCGCGCCCATATCCGTTTAAAGCAGCCGACGGGGTCGCATGATATATATAGCTAATAAATATTTTTTAGATTAACTCTTTTGGTCCTGTGTCAATATGTACCTACCCGAAGAATATTTATGAGGTTCCCCATTTCTCCGACACCTTAGATTTTTCAATTTGCCCGTGCCTTTTTCAAACGAGGAAAAAAACGAAAAAGTGAGACAAATTTTGTGCGCGAATATGATATAGGGTTAGTGAAAATGAAACTGTTACGTTGGGTTGAAAAGGGAGGGGGGAATTAATTTGCAAAATTGAATATTGATGAGAATGTAAATTAAGTAAAAGCGGAGATACCTTTAGAAGAAATTTGATAAAATTGCTATTGCACTTTCCGTATATCGAAAAATTCTTTTTCATGTTTTAAATTGTATTTTTTAATACGGATTGGTTTTAAAAATTTTAAAAATAATCTAACTTAAGTCAACTTCTGTGATGTTGAAATATTGCCAACCAGAAACATATTCGCTCGCAATCCGTTTCCAAGAATATCCCCTTTTTAATTTAATTTAATTTTATTTAATTTCTAATTACCATCACACCTTAACTTCCATTCCTTAACAGAGAATTATATAGACTCCCTGTAAAATATAGACCTGCTAGATAGCTATTGGTGAGTGTTTAGTTATTAATTATTTTCTGTTATTGTTTTAACAATTACATAAAGCAAACCGTGTGACATATCATTCTAAAGTACGAAACTATTTTTAATGCTCCCACAATTTCTTTAATTGCACGTTTATTAATTAGCGCGCTTTCCTCTTTCTTCATTAACCAGTTTAATTATTCTTTTGTTACATCGATATTTTTAAAAGCCCTATCAGAATGCAGAATACGCAGTTCATGGTCGACAGTAGATATTTTTATTACAAAGATGTACAATTATTTATTACCACACAAAGGTTGACGATCTAAAATACGATTGTTGTTCTATATTAAATTTATTGGTCGGATTTAACTCCATCGGATTAACTTTTCCGATGCTTAAAAACGCTTTGTAGATCAGAAAATTTCTGAATTATGTTAAGACATAACGACTTTGTTTAATCGCTCGTCCAAATATACCGATGCGACGATAGGCTTATATTGGGATAGAAACGTTATTTCAAATTGCGATATTTTCTTCTTTATCTTCATTCCACGGACTCTTCAGTCCACCCTCGCAAAAGGAGTTGTTTAAAAACTTCGATAGATTGCGTACTGATGGTACATCTTGTCATTGATGCATAATATATACTTTTAACAATGCTATTGTTTCTTCTTCTAACGAACAATAGTATTGCTAAAAAATTAATTAGCAATTAATATATTTCTTTATAATTCCTTAAAATATTGATCTTTAATAAAAAGCTGTTAGTAAAATTATATTAAAAATTCTTAAATAGCACCTGCGTGATTTATACAGATTTTGTCAAAGCTTTCGCTTCGCTAGAACACATGACAGCAAACCACAAATACTAGAGTTAGATTCTTTGGCATTACGTAAAAATCCTTTGAAATTCCTAACATCTCCCTTGGAAAAACCGTCCAACTATACTACACTTGTATGCGCAGATAATATAAAAATATTTTGTAAAATATTTAGCTTACAAAATGTCCTCGACTCATTCAAAATAACATTTTGATGTGATTATTTAATCCGAGAAAAAGGAATAAAGAGTGAGAGGCAAGATCAAGGCTGAACGGCGGGTTGAGGAGACAAGCAATTGCTTTCGGAACTATAAAAATCAGCTGAAGACGATTTGGAAATTTGAATATCATAGTCTCAATGAATCACACACGCCAACGCAAAGCAGTAAAACTAAAAAAATAACTGCAATGCATTATAGAATCAAAGATATTCTGAATGATTTCAATAATCGTCTTCTGATAGGTCAGTGCATCAGGTGATAGCTCAATGGTAAGCCATTGATTTACGTTGCTATCCTCGATAAAAGAATATAAACACAGAAAGAAGGCTCATCTCTAACGATTTTTCACTTCTCGATAGAATGATCTTACCTTCCTACTTCATTTTGTAAGTAAGAAGATAAGTAAAATAAAGGTAGGGTGAATCTATCTTAAATTATTAGGTTGCTCTAATGGTGTAGAAGAGTTTCTAAAATTTCGAAATAAAAAACTACCTAGCAGATGTTTGTTATATATTTATGTATATCCGAACTTTCGTGTTTGCTGCCAGTCTCTATATATACAGTACTGTGTAAAAGTAAGAAGCATCTTCTTGAATCTTACAACAAACTATTAAATATAAAAGGATAAATAATAATCTTTCATATATCGATATTTAAACATTAAATTTTGAATATTTTGTATGACCACCTTTATTTTTTATGATATCCTGCATTCTTCTTGGTAAGTTTTCTATTAACGAATTAATGAAATTTTTAGTAATATTGTACCACTCTTCCTATAGCATGTTCCACAGTTCATTTTTGTTCTTTGGTCCCGTTTCACACTTTTTTCTGTTAAGATAATCCCACATATGCTCAATAATATTTAAGTCAGGACTTAAGACCCCATTTACAGAAACACTACAAAATTTCTTCTAAGAAACGCAAAATATAAAGTCCAGTTCAATCAGGAATCCGGGATATATGAAATAAATTCAGCAGTCAAACTAAATGGTCAATAGGTCTCTGTATAAAGAACATATATCGCACATTAAATTTAATCGACCGGAGAAATCTAGTTTAGCGAAACATGTGTAATAAAGTAATCATAGGGTAACCGCGAATTGTTTACACTCAATCAAAAATATAAACAATTACCATACATTAAAGAGTTACGAGAACATCTGGTACGTAGACTTTCGCGGTCGTGGTCCATACTATCTGCTTCTGGGATTCCGGGCTGGAACCGTGTCACTGGTATAACTGCCACACTCAGTGTGACAGACAGTAGCAGTAGTTGAGCCCTGAAGATGTCCCATACGAGTGGGTACGAAACGTCGGCAGTTACGAGACCATCTTTGTTGCGAAAACTAAAAACTTTGTGGAAGACACGACCTTTAAAAAGGTGCGTAAGTTATTGCGGGGGCGTACATTAGTACAAGTGTTAGTTTTTAAGACTAAGAAATATTAAATTATAGACGTCTGGTTAACATCAGTGTGTGTTTTGGTTTTGGCGGGATGTGTATGCGAAATTTTCTCTGAGTAAGCATTATCACGAATCCAGGTGTGAGACTATGACTTATAATCTGTTGATGATGACAACTTATGTGTCGAAGGACGTATACAGAGCAGGAACACTGATGTGGTAAGAGTTTTAAGAGTTTTACTCATGATTTCACTTAAAGTTTTAAATTATATGGAAAAGGAATTTTTGGTGGAGGCGCCGGTGTAGGCTTAAATTTCTCCTAACGCCACCAGAAAATCTTTTTCCTCACAAAAATTACGTTGAATATTAATCATCAACTTATTTCTTTTATGATAATTGCTACGTCGTGAAGTATACTGACCACTTACTTGAGTCTGGAGTTGATATATCGACCGCGCATATATTAAACCATATCTACTACAGCAGGGCAAACTAACGATCCACTACTAACTATATTTGCGGTTAATTATTATAGTTTGTGAGATATTCCCAATTAAAGTGCTCGTCTATTGCATAACTTGGAGTAAGAGAATGGAAAGGAACGAGTTAACTATTTGTTTGCTCTTAGTGGATAATCGGTGAGTAGCTCTCAGGATATCTAGGGTTTGGGAATGATGCCGTGTAACGAAAAGCTTTTAATAGAATCAAAGTAGACGCGAGTCGATTAAAAATGCATTGTGCGATTGAAATTCTTGAACATGTAGACCGAAAAATCGTAATAATGCGATCATTTAGATAGATAGATTGTATTTATCTTAGTGTTGCACAAGCAACACATTACAAACAATATTACAGTAATAAATAAGGTGAAATATATAAATGGATGTGTATAATAATAATTTCTAGCAAAAAACGCAAGGTGCAATATTCACAATTACAATACATCTTTAGTGAACCTAAATTCAAAGTTTCAGTGCGATACGTGTAGTGTTGTAGCTACAAAGAACTGTCGAAGTTGTTGAAAGTTAGTTGAAAAATGGAATTAAATAGGGAACATTTTCGCGGAATAATTTTTTATAATTTTCGAAGATAATTACCTCAACAAGATTGCCTCGCCGAGTTGGTTTCTGTTATCGGCAATGAAGCATCACATCGGTCAACAAATTCTTGGTATGGAGAATTCAAACGTGGACGGAATAGCCTTAGCGACGATCCAAGAGTAGGTTTACCAAAAACAGCAGTTGTTTAGGAAAATGTTGATGCAGTGCGCAGCATCATAAACGCAGATCGACAAGTGACACCAGATTGAAGCACAATTGGACATTTCGAAGGTTTCAATCCAAAAAATTTTGCATAAAGAATTGTGTGAAAAAAGTTAGTTTTCCGTTGGATACCGTATATGTTGAACGGAAAGCAGCTAGGGTGAATTGGTGCCAAAAAGCTCTAGATCACTTTAACACCGGAAACTCTGAAAACGTGTACAACATTGTCAGTGGTGATGAATCTTGGATTTAGTCATACGAGTCAGAAATTATGCTGGTCGTTTGTTTGGGTGTTCCAAGGTGAACAAAAGCTGACAAATATCATCCGTTATCGAAGTGTCTTCAAAAACCAGGCCATGTAGCAACAATTTCTCTGCAAGATCAAAGAACTGTTACTGTCGGTTGGTATACAACCATTTCTTTGCCGCAAGTCATCGCCGAGCTTCGAAAAATCAACTCCAAACGACGAATCATCCTTCACCAAGACAAGTTCGCACACAGCACGCAAGACAATTAAATTTTTAACGCAACAAAACGTCGAATTGTTGAACCATCGTTATAGTCCGGACCTGAGTCTCAACAGTTTCTTTGCCTTTCTGAAAATCATGAACGGACTGTGTGGTCAAAGGCCCCAGTCGTCAGAAGGCGAAGTGGGTGCCTTCAAAAACACAATTTTGACTGTACCAACAAGCGAGTGAAACAACTGTTTCCAGAGTTTGTCCAAGTGCATGCGAAAGTGCATTAATCTTCGTGGAGAATACTTCGAAAAAAATTAAGTCTTTGAAAGCTATCTACTGTTTTATTCGAGTTTTATATGCAAAACTTAAAAGACGAAGAGAGTTTCATAGAGATGCCGATTGGTAACCCGAAGATGCATGGATATACTGCAGGCCAGCAAGTACATAGCAAGAAGGGTGAGTATCTTTAGCGTTTTAAATATGTCTTTGCAGCTAGTTGTGTTGTTGACGCCCAGCATTGCTCTAACCGCTTTCTTCTGTAGTTGAAAAACAGGGAAGAATCCATAAGTGGCCGCGCTGTGAAAATTGCCAAAATACGCCAGTCTTGCAGCCCGACGACTTGCTACCCTTCTTATTCGGCGAATGGCATAAATAACGCTAGGTAACTTCACACACAGCTCAAGCTTAATTGTTTTTTTCAATAGCACGGGTGGTAAATAAAAGCGTTTGCGTTTTTTGGTGATTCATCCTTAGTCCATTAGCCTTGAACCATTTAACCGCCTCTGCCGCGTTCCCACGATCAAATTGAAAATGCGATGCCGAAGCTATTTTATTAACAAATGCTGAAGAACAGAAATTACATAAAAATGGGGTACCAGTCCCCTGAAATGTAGTTAATATAAACTAAATATTTTATTAACAAATGCTGAAGAAAAGAAATTACTTGAAAAAGGCGGGACCATTCCTCTGAAACGTAGTTAATATAAACTAAATGTTTTATTAACAAATGCTGAAGAAAAGGAATTACTTGAAAAAGAGGGCACCACTCCCCTGAAACGTAGTTAATATAATATAAACTAAATGTTTTATTAACAAATGCTGAAGAAAAGTAATTACTCTCCTGAAACGTAGTTAAACTAAATGTTCTATTAACAAATTCTGAAGAAAAGAAATTACATGAAAAAGGGGCTGACCACTCCCCTGAAACGAAGTTAATATAAACTAAATTACCAAATGCTGAAGAAAGGAAATAACATGAAAAAGGAGGGACCACTACCCTGAAACGTAGTTAATATAAATTAAATGTTTTATTAACAAATGCTGAAGAAATGAAATAATACGCCAGAAACGTAGTTAATA
Organism: Dermolepida albohirtum; assembly: GCA_031893035.1. Classification (NCBI taxonomy): domain Eukaryota; kingdom Metazoa; phylum Arthropoda; class Insecta; order Coleoptera; family Scarabaeidae; genus Dermolepida; species Dermolepida albohirtum. The sequence goes on along the minus strand of JAVIWB010001312.1, from coordinate 124,303 downwards.
TAAATTAAATTTTTTATTAACTCAATAGCCGAAACTCCCAATCAAAAAGAGTACAGATTATAACTAGAACAAAACGACCAATATATTAAAAAAGAAAAGAATACGTTACTGTGAGTATATTTTCCCCAACAAAAGAAGGGAAAGGATAAGCGATAGATGCATGATGTCAAGTATGAGAACAACAATTATATTAATTAGTCGTTTGTGAAGGGTAATTTCGGAAACTTCAATAAATTATAATTGTTTCGACTTATACTTTACGACAACTCCTTAAAAGAGTATCTAATATACGCTGAGTGAAAAGTAACATCGGAGTTAATAAATCCAGTTTGACTTGGATCACTTACACTACTAGTTAGCGACGAAATAAAACGCATGTCACGGTATTCGAACAAATATAGTGAAGATCGGATCGTACAGGAATGTTGCTCACGTACTACACACGTCTATACGTGTTTGAATTCGCTGCTTTGCTGTTCTTTACTTCGACGCTTTACGATACACTTTGTCGAAATAGACTTCAAAGTGACGTTACTTTTATCAGATGCGTTCGTGTTCATAGAGGCGTATGATAAGAGTATTAGCATAATATCCAGTACGTTAGGTTCGCAATATTTCGAGGACCGGTTTCTGACGTTCATGTACATTTCCCATAATGAAATTTTGAGGTAGAACGTGAGGTGGCAAACGGAATTGCTCTTTTTTTCCCTATCAGATTTTATGAATTAAAGAGGTACTTTAAAAATATAGTCTTTGATTAGCGTACGCTATTAAATGTGTTTTTATCAGCGTCTTATTATATTTTGCCTCTGAAGCGGGGGCGAAGGATATATAAGTGCTCATATGACGTGAATATTAAAACATGATAAGGTCTTTAAGTATGAGCGCTTAAAACATTGTATTAAAATTGAATTTATATCCGGCATTTTTAATTTGCCGTGTCACGTGTTAAATAAAATACATGCAAAAGAATTTTGGTTGTAAAAAGTATTGGGTTTGTCAATAAAGACATAACTTTTTATTCAAATAAAACATAGAATAGTTGAGATATTGGATTGAAATTTATTCCAGGTGCAGTACATATATTGCATTTGACTAAGGAATTCGATCTGGTTCATTGATCACCGCAAGCACGTTTGCAGCGTTCGATTCTGTGGAGATAATTTTCCACAACTCTTTCACATATATCGGTCGGAACGTTGGCAATTTCGAATTCGATATTGTCTCTGAGCTCCTCTAACGTTGTTGTCTTGTTGGCATAAACCAACGATTTAACATAACCCAATAAAAAGAAAATCAATGGCGTTAAAACGCATGCGCGAAGTAGCCACTCGATCTGACCATTTCGTGAGATTACACGGTTACCGAATTTCCCCTTCAATAAATGTTTGACCAACTGTGTGGCATGTGACACCATCTTGTTAGAACCAAATATCACTCAAGTCCATACAAATCAGGCCAGAAATAGTCTTCCAATATGGCACGATAGCGTACTCCATGGCAATCATTTTTATCGACGAAAAATTATGGTCCAATCACACCTCCGGCATGGAATCTACACCCCGTGGTCACTTTTTGCGGTTGCAACGGAGTTTCTTGAAACATATGTGGGTTTGTTGCTGTCCAACAACGCATATTTTACTTACTGACAAAGCCATTAAGGCAAAAATGAGCTTCATCGCTGAAGATGATTTTTCGATGAAATTCAGGATTTTCTTCAAACTTCAGCAGAGCCCAATTGGAAAAATGTCGGCGCTTCAAATAAACAAGAGGTTTAAATTCTTGAGTTAATTTGATCTCGTAAGGTTGTAAGCCAAGGTCTTTACGCAAAATTCTCTGCAATGTAGTTTGAGAGATTTCCAATTCTTGTGAATGGCGTGGAAACCACTGATTTGGTTCATTTCGAACTGAAGGACTTCGACCCGTGAATTGTTTGATTTGCACAGAAACATTCAATAGTCAATATCTTGATTCGAATTTATCCACTATAGCACGCATAAGCTGTCTGGTGGGATGATTATTACAGAATTGCGGTAGAAATGCTTAATAATTTCCAAAAGTTGCTCGTTCGTGGACTTCACCATGATAAGAATGTTAACCTTGTCTAATGTTTTGACATTAACAGATCATGAAAAACGTTCAAGGCTGCGTTCCTGTTAAAAGACTAAATTGTACATAACGATTGATTTTTATCATCTTTCATTGTCTTTTAATTTAAATACGCATACGAGGATAGTTCGACAAGTAGTGAGAATGACACATAGGTGGCGCTCTAATTGGTAAAACAAATGCACTGTAATTTAGGTTGTCTATTTATATGTTTACATTCCGATATTTAGATAATCGGTTGATTAGTTTATTTTTGACAGCTGATTGAAAAAGAAGCAACACGTCGTTTTGTTAAAATGGAAAAAGCAGAGCATCGTGCGGTGATCAAATACTTCGTAACTGAGGGTGTGAAAGCTAACGAAATAAAAGATGAGTTACGGGAAACATTAGGTGAATCTGCTCCATCATCCGCCACAATAAGTAGATGGGTAAATGAATTTAAACGTGGTAGAACAAGTTGTGTTGATGAAGTGCGCTCTGGAACACCCAAATTCGTGATTTCTAAGGAAATGATTATAAAAATCCATAATATTATTACGCAAGATCGACGACTCAATGTGAGAGAGATAGCAGACATGGTAAACATTTCAGCAGAACGCGTACACCACATTTTAACGAAAAAATTGAGTCTTTCCAAGTTTTCAGCACGATGAGTGCCGCGATTGCTTACGTCTGATCAAAAGTTCACTCGTTTGCGCATTTCCAATGAGTGTTTGGACCTTTATAAGCGGAATCTGGTTGATTTGTTACTTGCGATGAAACTTGGATACACTACAGTACACCCGAAGCTAAACAACACTCTAAACAATGGTTAGAACGTGGTTCTGTACCTCCAAAGAAAGCGAAAACCACTTTATCGGCAAACAAGGTGATGGCATCAATTTTTTGGGATTCAAAGGGCATTTTGCTAATTGATTACGTTCAGAAAGGTGCCATAATAAACGGACAATATTATGCAGAACTTCTACAAAAATTAAATGTTGAGATTCGTGCTAAACGGCCAGGAATGGCAAAGAAAAAGATTCTGTTTCACCAAGACAACGCTCCTTCGCATACCAGCACAGTTGCGATGTCCAAAATCCACGAGTTGCATTTCCAATTAGTACCGCATGCGCCTTATTCGCCGGATCTAGCCCCTTCCGACTTCCACCTTTTTCCAAAATTGAAAACGGCACTAGGTGGAAAGAAATTTTCGTCTAACGACGAGCTTATCATCTTCGTAAATGAGTATTTTGCAAGCCTTCCGGAATCGCATTTTAGAGATGGCATAAGGGCATTGGAGCACCGTTGGAATAAATGTATTGCTCTTTTAGGAGAATATATTGAAAAATAAAAATTATTTTGTATTTAAAAAATTAGTTTTTCTTTTCCATTCTCACTACTTGTCAAACTACCCTCCTATATTTAATAAACACAAAAATTATCGGTAACAGCTAACATTCTTGAGTAGCGAATATCTCAATGAGAATTTAATTGTTTAACAAAATCGTCTGAGTTACACTTATGTTTGTCGAAAATCGCGTAAATGTCGTCTACATACCTAACCATACTCTTACAAAATATTTCGAGTTTTAATTAATTTCAAATTCAAAATTACTCATGAATAAATCCGCTGTATTATAAATGGAGAAAGACGATTATCCATTGCTGTTCCCTGTTTGTGTTTAAAGAACTCATCTTTGAATTTCAAACAATTTTGACACATACATAGAGTTGTCAACAGCAAATATTTATCCACTTTTTTCGGAGCAATTTTGTTTTTTATAAGAAAAAGCCTTCTGTATACTTCAAAGTTTCGGTACCGAAAGAAACAATGACGTTACATCGAATGACATTAAAATTTCCCCGGCTTCTAATTTACAATCTTTAATTTTTTGAATAAATTCCTTTGATTTAGCAACTGACAAGCTTTCAACTTTTTCGGGCAAATTTTTATATTTATTCACCAACCGTTTTGAAATCAAATAAGTGGGTGAGTTTATCCCTGAAGCTATTAGTCTCATCGAGTTACCTCATTTGTGTATTTTAGGCAAACAATACAAGTTAGGGATCAACGAACTACTCACACTTAATTCACAATTCTTGTTGGGAGTTATTAACCTTGAACTTTCTTTTAACGTGTCTTTAGTGCCCCTAATTGTTTTAGGTTCAGTATGTGGAACTTTAGAAACTAAGTTTTTCACCCTTTGAGAGTAATCAATTTTGAATTTTGTTTAAAATTATTAACTTATACCTTTTATCTGCTTTTAAGTAGAAAACAGTCGTCGACCTAATACTTTTAATCGAGTTTCACTTATTATTAACTGACTTTCATTTGCGTTGCTGTAAATTCTCCTCAATTTGGTTAAACTTAATAAATCATCGCTTATAAGTTGAAATCTATTGATTTATTTCTTTGAAAGTTGTATTAACTGGATGCTAGGCCTGGTTGATTCAAAAGAATTCCAGAACAGCCCTCAAAAAATTTCCGAAGAAATTCATAAAGACGTGTGTCAATTTTAGGAATATTATGTGAAATGAATATTATGAATATTTATCTTTATTGTAGATTTCTTTCTTAAAATTTATAAAAAATTCCTCAATAAGTACGAGGGTAGTAAAGGCTCAAAAAACACACACACTTTCACTCATTATTAACTAACTTTCATTTGCGTTGCTGTAAATTCTTCTTAACTTGGTTAAATTTAATAAATCATTGCTTATAAGTTGAAATCTATTGATTTATTTCTTTGAACTTCATGTTAACTGGATGCTAGGCCTGGTTGATTCAAAAGAATCCCAGGCCAGCCCTTAAAAAGTTTCCGAAGGAATTCATAAAGACGAGTGTCAATTTTAGGAATATTATGTGAAATGAATATTATGAATATTTATCTTATAACGTAGATTTCATTCTTAAAATTTATAGAAAATTCCTCAGTAAGTACGAGGGTAGTAAAGGCTCAAAAAACATTTTCACACACTTTTACTCATTATTAACTAACTTTCATTTGCGTTGCTGTAAATTCTTCTTAATTTGGTTAAATTTAATAAATAATTGCTATAGAAAATTCCTCATTAAGTACGAGGGTAAGTAAAGGCTCAAAAAATATGTCACAACAATAAATGAACCTCAGACAAAACTACGAACTTTTCTTTTAATCAGGAATAACACACAATTTTGAACATCGATTCTGCGCGAAAAAGAAGACCGACATCTTTTATACGCCGAACTAATATTTGCTTAATATATCTGATGTAATAATAAGGATTCTGCACATGGAATTTGAATTGTAAATGTTTAATTCACTTACGATGAATGTCGAGCTTCCATCCATCTTCTTTTCCGCTATCGGGGATCATTTGTAGTTGGCCGCGACATGACAAATATTTCCCTCCGTCGTCGACTGTGGGGGTAAATGTTAGTACACTTGTAGTTGTATTTCCGTCAGGACTGGTCTGTAAGAAATATTAATTTTAGGTACTTTATCTGGATATAAACCGCAGTTGCTAGATTTAAATTTGATAGAGTTGGTATTAAATTATAGCAAATGAATTATAAGCTCTTATACGATATATATACAAGGTGATTAATCGAAATCGTTAATTGGATGTTTCGAGAAACCACTCTATTTTATTTTTTGAAAGTTTTAGGATAAGGATGAAGGTTTATGCATATGCAATTGCATTTATACACACGTATATTTACACAATTACGTGCATTTCGTGATGTAAATTAAATAATTAATGAAAGAATTATGGTCTATCGGTGAGAAATCAAACCCCAGTCTTCTGCTTACCGGGCACGTGCTTCACCATCGAGCTACCAAGGACTACGGTAGCTTAATATTCCCATAATGAAATCTATGGCGCGATTAAAGCACCGAATGTCACAATTCAGGGTAGCTTAAATCCTAGAGCACCTGACCGGTGAGCATTAACTTTATGACGCGATTAAATAATCGAATTTCAGAGTGAAAAACCTCTGCTTGCCTCTTATAAAGTTTTATATAAAACAGCTAGATGTATAAATTGACGAAGAACTAATTCTGCCAGCTGCGATTGACACTGTTTCGAGTAAATTTTGTCAATGACACTGTTTCCTGACGAATTAAAGATGTAGAGTATTAGCATTTCGGGAAGTTGCGTGGTAAATTGTTTTTAATAGGTGGTAGTAAAGATGTTCATTTAATCGTCTATTTGATTTTGGGATGGTATGTCTTCAGTAAAAGAGCTATTTTTCTGCTAGCCAATGGAACTCAGAGCAACATCACTTGCATTGTTAAATATACTAAATGATTTTCTAAACTAGGTAAACATAGAGGGAAAAATTGCGTCAGAGGTGCATCGATGGTGCTCGTATAATGTCTGGATGACTCCAAAGTTTTTAAGCACTTGTTGAATATAAATCTCCACAGTGTGTTAGGAGAAACTGTAAGATTCCCAGAAAAGCTCTGACTTCCAAAGAAATGAGTTTTTGTATGAATAATGTGCTTACGACAAAAATCTTTGCTGAACTTTGTAAAGATATGGACGCAGAACATTTAGCATTACTATTATTGTTAGGCAAGATTGTTATCACGTAGGAAAGTTTTGCAACGTGTTTATGAATTAAGATATGGACTCGCCATTTCTAGAATTTAAACAGATCAGAAGCCGAGAAGTTTCGAAATGATTTATATGTCATAAGGTATCTAAAGAGTAAACGCTCTTTTCTTGGATACGAGTGATAAAGTTGCTTTATGAAGAACATTGGAATTGTGGAGTCGAAGTATAAAGTAAGGAAACCTAGAAATGTTTGCAAATGTGAATGAACTTTTAAAACTTACAAGGACGAAGAGAAACATATTAAAGTTATTTTTGAAACCAGTGGAAATCATTTAACCATGCTGGAAAAGAATTTTAAAAATTATTTTCTTGCTGAATGCAGTTTCAGACCAAGTTAGATTAGGCACCTATTTCAAAATACTTCTGAAGGTCTCACAACTGCCGAAGAAGAAATCTCAATATACTTGGTAAGTGGCGAAATCAAATAAAATAATTTAGTAGTAAATCGCCATTTGTATTTTGAGATGGCAAATTTTTTGCACTGAAAACAAGAGCATATTGTATGCTATTATCATTTTCAACACTTTAACCCTGCAAAATCAGTTTCGAAATGATTTATATGTCATAAGGTGTTTAAAGAATAAACGCTCATTTCTTGGATACGCGTGATAAAGTTGCCTTATGAAGAAAATTGGAATTGTGGAGTCGAAGTATCAAGTAAGGAAACCTAGAAATGTTTGCAAATGTGAATTAACTTTTAAAACTTACAAGGACGAAGAGAAACATATTAAAGTTGTCTTTGAAACCAGTGAAAATCATTTAGCCATGCTGGAAAAGAATTTTAAAAAGTACTTTCTTGCTGAATGCAGTTTCATACCAAATTAGATTAGGAACCTATTTCAAAATACTTCTGAAGGTCTCACAATTGCCGAAGAATTTTTTTTTTTGAGATGGCAAATGTTCTGCACTGAAAACAAGAGCACTTTGTATGCTACTATCATTTTCAACACCTTACCTGAGCAAAAATCGATTTTATAAAGCGGCTGCTTTTAAAATAAAACATAAATCTAAGCTAAATGTGGAACAAAAACTCACAGTGCAAATTTCAAATATTGAACCTTCTTTCGAAAACCTTTGCTCTACAAAACAGGCGCACGAGAGTTAGTGACAAATATTAAACTTCTTTGCAATTTATGTCAGAATGTCCTTATCGCTTTCTTTTAGTAAATTAAACAATTTTCAAAAAAAAATCTTAATTATTTCTCATTTTTTCAATATGTTCGCGTCCTCCATTTAATATTGTCGCACCTCCCTATGAGGGCGTGCCCCACACGTTGAGGATCACTGTCGTATTTGTATACTGAAAAATAGTATAGCTTTTACATAGCATTTTCATTTTACCAATCTTCTAAATTCTTTGCTCAGCAAGACAGGCGCAAGAGAGTCAGTGACAAATATTAAACTTCTTTGCAATTTATGTCAGAATGTCCTTATTGCTTTCATTTTATAAATTAAACAATTTTCAAAAAAAAATTAATACTTTTCCTTATCTTTTCGATATGCTTGCGCCTCCCATTTAATGTTGCTTGGCCTCCCTACGAGGGCGTGCCGACAGGTCGACAAATCACTGGCGTACGCATATAAGTTACATTAGTTAATATACAAGTGTAGCCGTTTATATTTCGGGAACTGGAAAGACTATTAATGTTGCCTCCGATCTGATGATTGCATCGTGAAGTCATTTTTGACGGTCGCTATTTCTATTGTTGACAGTAACTTAAAAACTTAATGTCAGCGAAAAAATGGAATTAACTCGCGAACATTTTCGTGCAATTATATTTCATAACTTTCGGCGGGGATTATTTCAACAAGAATGCATATATGAGCTGAATTCTTTATATGGTGATGAAGCACCATCGAAAACTACAGTATATCGTTGGTATAGTGAATTCAAACTTGAACGGCGTTCTGTGGACGATGAATTTTGCAGTGTCTGAATTGATAATGAAAGACCGTCATGTGCCATACCGTAAGATCGAGGCATCTCTAGATATTAGGAACACCAGCGTGCATTATTATTAAATCCATTATTATTAGATCCTGCATGAACATTTAGACGTTAAGAAGTCATGTTCACGTTGGGTACCATATAATTTGACACCCGCTCAAAAAAGGACTCGCGTCGATTGGTGCCAAGATATTCACAAAAAATACAATGGCCGTGTTTCAAAGAACATTTATCAAGTCGTCACAGGTGATGAATTTTGGATCTATATGTATGAGCCCAATAGTAAACAGCAGTCGACTGTGTGGGTATTCCAAGATGAGACAGAACCAACAAAACCTGTTCGCGCTCGAAGCATATCAAAACAAATGGTCACCTGCTTATTCGGAAAAACCGGTCACGTTGAAACTGTGCCTTTAGAAAGTTGTAGAACGGTCAATTCCGAATGGTACACAACTATTTGTTTGCCAAAAGTTTTTGAAGAAATAAGGAAAGCAAACCGAAAACGACAGATCATTCTCCACTATCACAATGCGAGCTCTCACAGGTCGGTTCAAACAATTGAATATTTAACAGGCAAAACATTGAATTGATGAGCCATCAGCCGTACAGCACCCTGTGATTTTTTTTGTTCCCACACGTGAAGAATAATCTTCGTGGTCAACGGTTTTATACGCCGGAAGAGGCAGTTAAAGCATTCAAAACTCATAATTTGTAGATACCGCCTTCAAAGTGGCAGCAATACTTTTCAGATTGGTTTAAACGAATGCAAAAGTGCATTGATTTTCAGGGAGAATATTTAGAAAAGCAATAAAACTATTTTCGACAATATATGTAAAAGGAATAAAAACACATATTAAATAAAGTAATTTTAATTGTATAGAAACTTAAATTTTCATTGGCTCTAGCTCAAGTATTGCTTGAACACATTTTGACAAACAAGTTGTAGGTATTAACCATGTTTTCAATTCAATTTAAAAAATTGCTATGCCAGACATTAAATGTTAACAATTTCGTTAATATTACAAGTGGATATAAGCATATTATAATCAGCGGTTAAATTCATAGTAAATAGAGACACTAAGATAAACAACTATAATTTTCTAAGTTCGCTTTTAGTAATATGAACACAGCACATGGCAGCAAAAGCCTGCGGTCGCAATATTAATGGACGTGGTGTGTGAATGGCGCTTAATTGATTGTATATTCATGAATTTGCAAGTGCATCTCTATATTTGTATGTATGTGTGTTTGCCTATTTAGATCTCGAACGTTGCAATGATGATAGCGCCGGATGTACACACTAAAACTCTGTCAAAATATCTATAAGTGTATTAATACTGTGTCCCCGATATCGTTGCCAGGATGTAGAAGTATGCTGGGCACATCGTTTAATGATATTTACTTCCCTGATAATTTATTCAATAAAACGATAATAAGCGTGTTTTTTGAAATATGTTGAAATATTACGTGTTAAATACATTCGTTAACAAATTTCGGCTTTTGGTTTTGGTGGCGTATACTAATTTTTATAGAAAACATAGCAATATTAATTTCAGTAAAAAATAAATGGTCAAGTTATCTCTAGTTTCGTTTGGACTTTAATGAAAAGATTTTTCTGTATATAACATACTTTAATGTAGTCATTGAATCATTTTAATGTACTTTCTTCAATAGCGTTTTTTTGACAGATAAAACGTGAGTTGTGTCAAATTTTCGTCCTCTTTTAGTTAAGTATTGTGTGATATTTTATTATGGAAAGGCTCAGCTTGGCACAGCGTCTACAAGTTATTCAGCTATGGTCTACGTAATCGGCCCGCCTAACGCTCAATTCACTAGACCAACGAAAAGTTTGAAAAGAAATTTTCATTATTGGATAATACGTGACCAAATACTCCACTTTTAGCACGTAGTGAGGAAAATATAGCGATGGATCTTGGTTTAAAAGCATACAAAAATTTAACTCGTTCAAGAATTGAAAGCGGCCGACGTTTCGAATCGTCACCGCTTCAGCCTTTGGGCTCTTGAAAAGCTTGAAGAAGATCCACTGTTTTCGACTGAAATTTTGTTTAGTGGACCTAATGGCTACGTCTATAAGCACAATTGCCGTATTTGGAATGAAGAACAACTTGAAGAGATTCAAGAGTTGCCATTATATGCAGACAAAACCACGATTTGGTGTGGTTTATGGGCAAGTGGAAACATCGGTCCATATTTTTTCAAAAATGTAAAGTTCGTGAATTTGATTCCAACAGTATGGCGCTAATTGTCACACAGCCCATGGCACAGCATGGCTTTATTGCGAGAACAATTCGGTGAACATTTAATTTCACGTAATGGACCTGTGCAATGGCCGGTTAGATCAAGTGATATCAGACTTTTACACTTGTTCTTTTGGAGCTATGCAAAGTTCAAAGTTTACATGGATAAGTCAGCTACGATTGAGCAATTGGAAGCCAATATTACTGGCGTTATTCGCCAAATACCACTTGAAATGCTCGAACGCGTCATCGAAAATTGGAACTTCAGAATTGACAATGTTAGGCGTAGTTATGGCTAACATTTCAAGGAAATAATTTAAATTTAAAAAAATGTAAATGTAAAGAATGATTCTTTTGTATGATAATAAAGATTATCCGATAAAACTGAAGTTTTTTTTATTTTTGAAAAAACTACCTCCACATGAATCACTTCTAATATTTGAAATTTTTATAATTAGAAACGTGACGAAATATTGCATTGTCTTCTATAAACAACATCAACAACCTGCTAACATTACATTTTAACTTTGACTTTTCGTAACAGGATATACGTGTATATAGGTATATAGTCTGTCTCAGAGGAAATGTAACTTTTTTAAAATAAAAGCAAAAATTTACTATTTTGGTAAAATTCATTTATTTTATTCAAAGAAGTCGCTTTCAGCTTCAATACAACGTTTTGCACGGTCAATTAACATATCGAATGAATTTTGAACTTCATCTTTAGAGATGTCCAAGATCGCTATCGACGCCTCTTTAATGGCTTCGACATCGCCATAATGTTGTCCGTCCATCGATAAATGTTGTTTGGAGAATAGATAGAAATCACAGGGGGCCAAATCCAGTGAATACGGTGAATGGTTGATGATTAAAATGCCCATTTGCAGTTAGAAAATCAGTAAAAAGCGGCGAGTGATGAGATGGTGCACTATCATGTAACAAACGCCAGCTACCATTTTCACGATATAGAGGACGCACACATCGACTACGCACAAAAGACGCTTCAAAGATAATATACAGCATTGACTGTTTGACTAGTTGGTACAAATTTCTTGTACACTATGCCTTTCGTATCATAAAAACAAATCAACGTAGTCTTCACTTTAGACTTCTCCAAACGCCTTTTTTTGGTTTTTCTTCTCTCGAACACTTCCTATCAGAGATTTGACGCTTGGTTTCTGGATCATATTGGAAAGACCACGTCTCATCGCCAGTTACAATAGCATACTTAAAGTTTTCGTTCTTTTTTGAGTCTTTAATCGAGTCCGTACAACGTTAAGTTTAGTTAGCTTGTGTGGTACAAACCTTTCACAAATCTTTCTCAGACCCAAATGCTGTGTCAAAATGCAATGAATTGAATTTTTGGAAATATTTAATTCCATTCTCACGTATCGCAATGAGGATTTCGTCTCATTTCTGATAAATTTACGCATAAGTTCGATGTTACTTTCCGTAACCAAAGATTTTTTTGCAGCAGGATGTTCGTCGCCATTTATGTTTGTACGATCGTCTTTAAATAGTTTATATCACTTATACACACTCGTACGTGATAAACACGCATCACTATACACTTGTTTTATAAAATTAAATAGTTCAGCAAACGATTTACCGAGTTTAAAACAGAATTTGATTTTTGCTCCACCAAGACTTACTATTTTAAAAAAGTTCCCTTTTCTCTGCGACAGACTGTGTATATCTGGATTGAGATGAAGTTCTGTAAGGCTTCCATAAAGTTGCTTGGAAATTACTCTACTGGTCAAAACTATAATTGGTATAATTTTGATCTGCTTCTGATGCCATAGTTACTGTATGTTTTCTGCTACAAGAATATATTTGTTGCGTCTCTCTGTTTTTTATTATTGTTGTTATTTTGTATTATTACTATTTTATAAAGCATGTGTAAATTCTATTGCAAATAAGAATACTCACAAGTACAACTTGCGGGAACATTTCTAAAATTACAGGAATTCACACAGGAGTAGAATTATGAGAAGATAGTGACTGTAACGTTTTCGAAACTTTTTGTCGAGAACCGAACAAAACAAAACAGTGTTTCCGATACAAGGCAATCTGAAGTAACTCGGTTGTTTGTAATTATCGGCGGCACGGAATCGTAACGCTATCGGATTTGTTCGGTTTGAGTGTAACCCTTCGGACTGTTTCTTTGCTTTAAGAAACTTCCAACTAATTCTGAAAGTTTCGCGCAAGTTATCACCGAATGGCCTGCGAGACAAACACAATTGTATAACTCATGTGCCTATATATATATACATGTTGCGGAGAAGTTTCTCATAACAAGTTACCCTTACTTTGCGGAAAATTAGATATCTTTATTACAAACGAAATGAAGTAAGAAGTTTTTGCTGTTGATGTCCTTAGTGGGGCTTAAAAACACGAACAATAGAGGACAAATTGTAAATGAACATTATTCATTTTATTGTATTTTAATTCTCTTTTTCTTCTTCCATTATCTTCTTTTTCTTTTGTAGTTTGTATTCTAAGTTATTTATACATACATGTTCATTATTTTATATTTAATCGCAAAGGTTAATATATAACCCCTTTCCACATTAACTTTCGTAATTCTGTATACGTATTTCGACAACTAAGTTGTCATCATCAGCAGATAATTAAGCAGTGTTGCACCTGGAGAACTACGGCAATAAATACCGGTACGAAACAATTAATCTCGCACACGATCCGTATCGTTGAAAGAACATTATGTTTCCACCTGCGCATATAAAATTGGGTTTCATGAAATAATTTGTTCAAGCTTTGTCAATTGAAGGAGCCTGTTTCGAGTATATCATTTCGGAATTTCTGAGTCTATCTTTTGAAAAGATAACGGTCGGTGTGTTTGACGCTCCACATATTTAGCAGCTCGTTAAAGATGAACACCGGAACAATGACACAACTCCAAAAGAATGCTTGGTTGGCATTCAAAAACCTTCTCAAAGACTTTCTTGCAAATACACGAGCACATAGTCATATCGAAATTGTCCAAAAATTCTTAGAGAATTTTAAAATGGTTGGTTGTAACATGAGTATCAAATTGCATTTTTTACGTCATCTTGCCGACTTCCCGGAAAATCTTGGTGTAGTCAGTGATGAGCAGGGTGAGCGGTTCCACCAAGATTTGAAGATCATGGAGGTACGGTGTCAGAGTAGGTGGGAAGTACATATGATGGCTGACTATTGTTGGAGCATCAAGCGAGATTGTCCATAGATTGAACATTAATTGCCTCACGCTTACTTATTAATTAATTTACCTCACCGACTACTTTCCTGTACATAGGCAGTACCACCTATTTTTTCTCTAGTAATTTGTTTCGATATTTGAGCAATTTACTAAATAACGTATGATAACATTTACCAGACATGATGGCAAGTTAAGGAAGTTTAATTGCTAGATTACAATTTTAAGTAGGAGCTCTTTTTCTATCAATCTGCAGCTTTTCGGTGAATGCCTCCCAAAAGTATTGTGTAACAGAAATAAGATTTGCTACAGTAGATTTGTTTTCCAGAATATTGTACAGTAGAGATCTGATGTTTCACTCGACTATAGAGAAGGTCGTAAAGAATTACCTCAAAACTTTGAAACATTTGAAAAGACTTGAAAAATTACTGGTCGATACGCACCAATATCGTTAACATTCTCAGGTATTTTTGTGTTATATACGAAAAGAAGATAAGGGAAAAACACTTATTGAAATGAAAATATTAGCCAGCGATCGGAAAAACTGGAAGAGATGGGTGAAAGAATGAATAGAGGAAAATCCAACGGCCTCATAGGGCAAATGGAATTGAAGAAGAAGAAGAACAATGCTGATTTTCATATATCATGTCAAACAACTGTATTGGACAAGTCAACCATTTCTTTAGAGGATTAAGGAACAAATAGTTAATGCTGAAGGGTATAGAATAATTTGCGTGTCTGAAATCATGGACATGATCAGGAAAAATAATCAAAAGCAATGCCAAATCTTACATAGAATATCAAACAACCGTATTGGACATGTCGCAATCATTTCTTTAGAAGATCGAAGAACAAACAGTTAATGCTGAAGGGTATAGAATAATTTGCGTGTCCGAAATCATGGACATGATCAGGAAAAAATAATCAAAAGCAATGCCAAATCTTACATAGAATGTCAAACAACTGTATTGGACATGTCGCAATCATTTCTTTAGAAGATCCAAGAACAAACAGTTAATGATGAAAACTATAGAATAATTTGCGTGTCGGAAATCCTGGACAAAATCAGGAAAAGGAAAAGCTAAAAACAATGCCAACTCTCGCATGTCAAGCAACTATATTGAACATGTCACAATCATTTCTTTAGAAGATCAAAGAACAGTAAATGCTAAATGGTATACAATAAATCGTTTGTCAGAAGTTATCGACAAAATCAGGAAAAATAAGCAGAAATGTCTCATCATTCTGTATGAGAACATTGCCACCTCTTACATAGTATGTAAAGCAACTAATTATTTGATGGAGAAAAACATCTAATTAAGGTCTCATCGTCGGTATTCATCGGATTTATCACCGAATTATTTCTTTCTGTTTCCGAAAATCAAACAAAAAATGTACAGCAATTTTCAACACCTCAAGAAGCCTTCGAAGCCTTTAGTGAAACGTAACTGTTATTTAATTTTAACTTTAATTTGATTATTAACCCAAGTGTTTAATTTGAAGTCTTTACTCTAAGTTAGCTGGAAGTTTTATAATATCCGAAAACACTTCAACAAGTCAGACTGTCTGTTCAAAATCGTTCTAAATTCGAGAAATGCACCTGCAGGTGATAAATCAAGTTATATTGCCGCAACATTTTTTTGTAATAGTCATCAACAAACTTTTATTGATCTGTTCCTAGTGAAACTTCTTGACCGCAGCATTGTTGCGATTTGTTCCGCTAAAAGTTAGAATCATAAATTTAAGTCCTGACGTTGGTGTTTCTTCTTTTTTTTTTTAAGCAAAAGTTCAAGTGTAGCGAAACCGATATTTTCTTACAAATCTCCAGTTATAGGATATCGATAGGAACCAATTTTACTTTGTGACAAATCCTCGGGGAGTATTCATGAAAGAAAAAAACAAAGAAAAAAAGATATGGGAAAACTGATCAGGATGTTATATTTTCATATACATGCGCCTGTTTATTTCCCTGTTATTATACTGCTCCGTTGAGCTTATTACATCCCTTTGTGGGGTACATCCAGTTCAAATAATTTTTGTATTAGATTATGCGCTATAAAGTCATATAAAATATATACGGTTAAAATAGAAATTTCGATATGTTTCTTCTTTGGGAGAAAATTGGATTTTTTATTGATAATAAAGTAAGGAGTTGAATAAAGTATAAATTAGAATAACCGTTATGGTTCACGTCTTCGCGTTTTTGGGTAATAACGTATTGCTTTTCTTTCTAAAAATAAAGGGTGTTTCAAATTGCGCGGTTTTTTTAAGAATAAATAAAATATAGATGGCGTGCTGAGTTTGTCTGGGTATGTGGGCATTCAAAAAGTTTGATGTATAACGTTTATAAAAATGTCTTCGTACACGATACAACAACGCGTTCAAATTGTTGAATTATTTTATGAAAATCAGCGGTCTGTGAAAAGAGATTTTAGAAAATTACGTGAATTTTATGGTTTACATAACCGTCCATCTGAAAGCACTATTGGTCGAATTATAAAAAATTTCAAGAGACCGGTTCCGCGGAAGATCGAAAAAGTGAAAAATACAGTCGTAATGGTCGTTCACACGAAAATATTGGTTTGGTTCGTGAAAGTGTTGCCGAAGATCCCGAAATGTCCATTAGACGACGTTCACAACCACTTGGACTTAGTGGATCAACAACAGGGCATATTTTACACAAGGATTTAGCTCTGAAGGTATATAAGGTTCAAATAACACAGGAACTGAAGCCATTAGATCAATTAAAACGTTCATTTGTCAATTTCATCAATGAACAACCAGCTGATTTTTCTCAAAAAATAATGTTTTCCGATGAGGCACATTTTAAAATTGGTGGCTATGTTAATAAACAAATTTGCCGTGTCTGGGGTGAGGGAAATTCACGAATTATTCATGAGAAACCTATGCATCCTAAACGAGTTACTATTTGGTGTGCATTATGGTGAGGTGGTGTAATTGGACTTTACTTCTTTGAAAATGCTGCTGGTGAAGCTGTAACTGTCAATGGTGATCGATATTGTCGGATGATGACCGAATTTTTGTAGCCTGAATGAATGAATATTGATCTAGAGGATATGTGATTTCAACAGGATGGCGCTATACCTCACTTTGCATACGAATCGATTGATTTATTGAGAGACAAATTTCCTGGACGTGTAATCTCAAGAAACGGTGATGTTAATTGGCCACCAAGATCATGTGATTTGACACCGTTAGACTATTTTCTTTGAGGTTATGTGATAAGTCAGGTTTATAAAAACAATTCACAATCAATTTCTGCTTTGAAAGATGAAATTATTCCTTGTTGAGATAGAGCCTCAATTATGTCAAAATGTCATTGAAAATTTAAAAAAAGTGTGGACGTCTGTGTAGCTGCAAGAGGAGGCTATTTGGCAGATATTATTTTTCGCATATAAATGTCATAACTGATACTTCAATTACAGATAAGAAGTTTTTGAAAGTGAATGCAAATTATGTGTTTTGTTTATTCTTTAAAAAAACCGCGAAATTTGAAACAGCCTATAGGTAAGAAAAAGAGATAAGTTTGTACCTTTATCAGAAAGTATAAGTTTTGAAATCTTAGGTTTTAATTAAGAAAATATAATGTTATTTGTAACACAATCTTCTTGTGGGTTTCGTTATGCTGTCGTAGTGACCACTGACGTTTCGTCTCTCAAACTACCACATTCTTCAGAATCAGCTATCGGACTGTTTCTCTCTGTTGCTGCTCTTCCTTATACATGTCGTTAGTTTACTAGTGCGCTATCGTTGTGCTCCATTACTACATGACCGCTTTATAGTCGAAGGCCTATTAGCCGACCTCACGGTTGCAGTTTAAGTGCTGTCCTAATTCTTTGTAATAACTAATAATTACGCCTTTTCAGCTACGTACTTGCCATAAGATAGCGGATATTATGAGTAGAAGTACGATACGGCAATGACGAAACCATTATCACCAGTAATGGCCAACTTATTCACGAAGGCTTTGAAAAAAGAAGCTATAGAGAGCAGCGGTTGGAAATCAAAATATGCGAACAGAAAAGCTATAGGAATTCTTCGATCGCATCAACAGACAACATGCTTCTTTAAGGTTAGTGGTTGAAATAGAAGAAGTAGGAAACTTACTGTTCATAGATGTAATGGTATAGTGTATACAGTCAAGAAAACTACAACGTGGAGTATAGATGAAAACAATCTGTGCTGATAGATATCTACTTTTTTTCCTCTCTTATTATTAATAACTTTGAAATATAGTTATGTAATCGAATGTATTTCGTTGATTCCTTTGCTTCAGTAGTGGCAAACGACTTTAATGGAAAACAATAGTGTGGCGTTGATTAGATATGTATGTACAGAGAACACCTCCTATCTCTCTCCTAGATTTCGAGCCAGTTTTAGCGTCCTAGAGGCTAGGCACAGGAACGTTTAAGGTATAGGCACGGGCTTTTTAATTTATTATCAATTCCTGTTGAAAGGGGCGTAACAAGAGATTACCGCGAATAAAAGGAGAATGTCTAAAAATTAATGAACGAGTGCGGAAAGAATTATGTCGGATAAACAGGAATATCGATAGAACAAAACGTTAAGGAACATCAAAGCAGTACACGAAGAAACAGAACTGGAGAATCAGCGATTGCAGCACACGTTCACGAGATATAAACTAAATTTTTAAGAAGTGGAAGCATTGGAAACTACGAAGAATTGTCATCGAAGGCTCATCAGAGAAGCTACTGAAATAGAAAGGCTTTCAAATATCAAACACGGTTATAGACTCAACAACACCCGGAAGAGGCTACTGCGACAATCCGTCACGGTGAACATAATGGTCACGTATCGGTGAACTAACAACATACTGAAGGAAAAACGATAACGGAGAGAATCAGTCTGATAGTAGATCCTGTAGAATCTAGCTGTGTTGATGGCGAAACGTTAATGGAAACTACGATAAAGAAGATCGTATTGCAAATATTGGGCAGCAGAGTTTAAAGCATCGCAGTGGTCAAACAAATGACGTGACGACTTCAGAAATTGTGAAGAAAATCCACAAAACGGTACTGGGTCATCGTCGACTGAAAGTGCGCGAGCTAGTAGACATAGTAGGCATTTCAAAAAGTGCGGTACATTGTATATTATTTGAAAATTTTGACATGAGAAAGCGGTGTGCAAGATGGGTGCTGTATTTGCTCACACTCGAGCAAAAACGGTGTCGTGAAGATGTTTCAATTGAGTGTTTAGCGAAGTTTCGCAGCAACAAAGCAGCATTTTTGCTCCGTTTCATATCCACAGATGAAGCATGCGTCCATCACTTCACACCCGAGACAAAAAACAACCAAAACAATGGACTCAAAAGGGAAAACCGGCTCCAAAGAAGGAAGGGAGATTAATTTCTGTTTCCAAATTTAAAAAAATGGCTCAGTGGTCAAAGATTTTCCAACGATGAAGGAGTGATGTATGCAGTTAATGGCTATTTTGAGGAGCAAGACAGTTCTTATTATAAAAAGGGTATCCAACTTATTGAACATCGCTGGGAAAAGTGTATAGAGCTGAAAGAAGATTATGTTGAAAAATAAATAATTTCTTGACAAAATTTTTGTGTTTTCTTTATTGAGTCGGGTACTTCTGGGACCACCCTCGTACATAATGACATTTCTTTAATGATCCTATAAATTTAACTTCTGTAAAAATTCATTGAATAAGTCATTAATAGCGTTTCATTATATATTCTATCTATTAAACTCCGAACTGGAAGAGAAAAGATAAAGAAAAACGGTAATACATTTAAGTTTTAATAAGCTACTAAAAGTGCGTTCCCTCAACCACACATCCCACATATACATATATTGTATCGTAAATATAATAAACATAAAAAGGGTACATGAGAACGAATAATTTATTTAAAATCCCATCATGATATCCGCGTGTTTTCATGTATAAATATTATGTCGTTACCGTAACGTGAATTTCATCTTCCCCATCATTTTGCGACTAACATCTACCGTGCGAAAGTGTTCGCATTTGAGGCACGTAGTTGATATCTTCTCAAAATACTATTTCACATATCCGGAGGTTCATGTTAGTGGAGTTTACCGAACACATACACTCGCCGATTCGTATTCTGATATGAAGAAAATAATGTAGGGACATTCTTCTTTCAATGGTTATATGATTACATAAGCAGGACATTAAAATATAACTAATAGACTCAGAACTCTATGATTTATAAGAATTTTTAGAATTTGAACAGAAGTTCGAGTCGTTTACATAGTTTATTATCTATTTTTTTGATTTTTTGATTCAGTTCAATTATTCTTTTACACTGTAGTTACGAGAGTGGTCTGAAAAGTTTCCGACCTAACAAAGATATAAGACATTTTCTCTTAAAATTTATATTTATTCTTTTACATAGTCTCCTTGTAACTCTATACACTTCGTCCAGCGATGCTCCCATCTCTTTAACCCGTTCGAATAGCACTCGGCGTTTTTCTCTGCAAAATAATTGTTCACGAAGGTGATTGCTCTCCCATTTGATGAAAATCTCTGTCCTCCGACGGCATGATAGTTTTTCCTTTTTCAAGTTAGTCAATGAAAATTATTCCACTCACATCCCAAAAAACCGATGCCATGACTTTCCTGCAAATGAAACGGTTTTCGACTTCTTTGTTGCCGGTTCTCCCTTTCGAGTCCACTATTTTCATTGTTTTTTTGTCTCGGAGGTGAAGTGATGGACCCATGTTTCATCCATGGTAATGAAATGGTACAAAAATTCTGCTATGTTGCTGTGAAATTTCGCGAAATATTCAATTGAAACATCTTCACGACAGTGTTCTTGCTCGAGTATGAGCAAACGCGACATCCATCTTGCATATAGTGTCTAAATTTTCAGATAATATTCGATGTATCGCCCTTTTTGAAATGCCTACTATGTCTGCTAGCTCGCGCACTTTCAGTCGACGTCCATCCAGTACCGCTTTGTGGATTTCATTCACCATTTCTGGAGTCGTCACCTCATTTGGTTGACCACTGCGATGCTCGTCTTGGCAGCTCGTACGGCCTCGATTAAACTCTGCTGCCCAATATTTCACTGTTGTAAACTAAGGAGCAGACTCACCCAGAGTAGAATCCAGTTCAGCTTTTATATCGGTTGGGCTGAGGACTTTCAAATAAAAGTATTGTATCACGTAACAATGACCAATTTTCTCCATTTTTTATTTCACTAAAAACGTTCACTATTGACGGTTGCCAAACAAATACTAAAGAACGTGGCGTCTTCAAACTTGAAGCATATGCTTTATAGATTGTGTACTTTCTAATACAGTGATATATTTCAAACAACTACCGTCATCTCTAGGTCAGGCCGGGTATGGGACCACCCTCTTAATTTATGTCAGAATATACTTTATTACTTTTCTTTCAGCAAATTAAACAATTTTCCAGAAAAAAATAATATTTTCTTTATTCTTTTGATATGCTAACGACATTAATTTTTATCCAGGGGCGCGCCCCACACATTGAAAATCACTGTTGGACACTGAAAAATAACATAGATTTTACGTAGCATTATCGCCTGTTTAAACTTCTAATTTCCGAGAAATTCGCAAGGCGAGTTATTTTTACTTTTTAACACTTTGTTCAAATTATTAGTCCCTACATAATATATCACCTGTATTTACTATTGCTCACAAAACTGCATCAAATTCCGGTTTCGTCTATAATAGGAGGGAACGGAAATTTAGCGAAAGACGACCCTTTAATAATGATGAAAAACGATCCCGTTCCAGTAATGATTCGCTCAACTTCACCCGAAAAAATTTCATCTTTACACGCGAATAAATATGAAATCATGACAATGTTCCGGACGGGATATTCCGAAAATGGATTATTTAAGTCACCCAGCGTATGGTCAGCAATCTTAAAACGTCCACCGGTCGGGTCACCGAATACAATTGACTCGATTCGGACGTATTTGAATAATGTTACGATCTTCCGAAGTTATAAGTTGGTATTCCTAAAGGAACATTACCGTACAGATATATATCACGTGTGCGAGTGTGTGTGTGTGTGTGCATATATGTATATATAGCGCCCGTTCTCTTGCAAAAATAACTTGGAGAATTACGATCGAAGTTGAGGACGTAAAATGTATTATGTCTGTGTAGGATTCACCTCCAATTTGAGATTAGAGTTTGGGTATTCTAAACTGAAGGCGCCCTTAAAAAGTGCACATCCAAGGAACGTATTTATGAGTGCGCCCGGAGAATTGGAATTTTACGCTCATTTTTATGACAGCATTCGGATTATGCTAAGTAAGAGAGTAAATAACATGCAGACAGGGATTTCGCGAGATTAAAGTAAACGAGAATTTTTCGTTAAAATCAATTTTATTCGGTCCTAAATTGGAAGACTTTTATCAAGACGAACCGTAATGAGAACGCGTTGCATTCTTAAAGTATCTATTGCAGTGATTCTCAACATGTGGGGCGTGTCCCTAGGGAGGCGCGCTCCTCAACAATGGGAGGTGCAAATTTACCGAAAAAAGTAGGAAAAAACAATTATTTTTTTAAAAATTCTTTAACTCGACTGAAAGGAAAGCAATAAAGTACATTCTGACATAAACAAGTCTAATAATTACCAGTGATTCCCTTAGGCCTGTCTTGCAGAGTAAAGATTTCCAAAAGGAAATACGAGAGATGGCGGTAGTTACTGTATCATTGTATTAGAAAGTACACAATCTATAAAGCACATGTTTCAAGTTTGAAGACGCCACGTTGTTTATTAGTATTTGTTTAGCAGCCATCAATAATGAACGTTTTCAGTGAATTTGTAAAAACGGAGAAAATTGGTCATCGTTTCGTGATACAATATTTATTTGAAAGCCCAACCGATATAAAAGCTGAACTGGATTCTACTTTAGGTGAGTCTGCTCCTTCGTTTACAATAGTAAAATATTGGGTAGCAGAGTTTAAACGAAGCCGTACGAGCTGCCAAGACGAGCATCGCAGTGGTCAACCAAATGTGGTGACGACTCCAGAAACGGCGAAGAAAATTCACAAAGCGGTACTGGACGATCGTCGACATTTCAAAAAGAGCGGTAGATCGCATATTATCTGAAAGTTTTGACATGAGAAAGCTGTGTGCAGGATGGATGCCGCGTTTGCTCACACTCCAGCAAAAACAGTGTCGTGAAGACGTTTCTATTGAGTGTTTTTGAGAGTTTCACAGCAACAAAGCAGAATTTTTGCGCCGTTTCATAACCATGGATGAAACATGGGTTCATCACTCACACCCGAGAAAAAAGAACAAAACAATAGACCCAAAAGGGAGAACCGGCTCCAAAGAAGGCCAAGACCGTTTCATCTGCAGGCATCTGCATGGCATCGGTCTTTTGGGATGCGCATGGAATAATTTTCATTGACTGTTTTGAAAAGGGAAAACTATCAACGGCGAGCATTATGCGAACATATTGCAACGTTTGAGCGAAGAAATCAAGCAAAAAACGGCTGCATTTGGCTAAGAAGAAAGTGTTGTTTCATCAAGACGATGCAGCAGCTCACAAATCCGTTATTGCAATGGCCAAAATTAATGAATTAAAGTTTGAATTGCTACCTCATGCACTCTATTCAGATGCAGATTTTGCCCCCTCGGATTATTTTCTGTTCTAAAACTTGAAAATATGGCTCAGTGGTCAAAGATTTTTCAACGATGAAGAAATAATGTCGGCAGTTAGCGGCTATTTTGAGAAGCCAGACAGTTCTTATTATGAAAAGGGTATCGAACTTATTAAACTTCACTGGGAAAAGTGTATAGAGTTGAAAGGAGGTTTGTTGAAAAATAAATGTATTTCTTTCCTAAATTTTTGTGTTTTCTTTGCTGGGTCGGGAACTTCTGGGACCACCCTCGTATAATTTAAGAATTATTGTAAGATATCCGTGCTTCATAATGTGTCTTTAATATATCTAAACAGAATATGCAATTGTTTCTCACCCAAATGTGAAGATAATTCGTCTAAACTTGAAATTTCGTTGAAATATTCTCCCATTGAACTCCTTGAAACAAGATTGAAAATTTTGTTTGTGTACATTGTTTGTTAAGAATTGTAACCGCTTCATCATTTTCAAATTTAGGTCGCACTGTAATTGGCATGGTACTCAGCTTCTATAATTCGAAGAAAAGAAATAAGAGTAGCTAAATTCTAGAATGCAATGGGCTAAATATGCGGCACGTACGTCTTTACGAAATGCAATATAAATTCTTGATTTAATGTTCCATTTCGATATAATTTACTATGGTTACAACAAACGTAAGTAAAATATCCCGACCAGGACTCACTTCTTTGGAAGCCAGAGTATATCTGTGAACCATACAATACGACCAAACACACTGGAGATTTTTGTTCTATAGGTGCTTGTAAACTTTTAGTCTTCGAGACAATATATGATGATCATCGGTGTATACTACGACACAAATTTTTTTGGCTTGAAAAAAAGTAGTTCTACTGTCAACATACTATCACAAAGTCGAACATAGGCACTTGAATGAGCACCTTTATTGTTATCTGTTGCCTCATTAATCTGAATTGAAAACAATTTTTCATGCAACTTGAAAAATTGATGATTGATGTCTTCAGCTATATCATAAAAATCGACATACAATAGTATCATTTGATAGAGCCACAGAGTTCAATTGTTTGATGAAATTATCTTCAAACATAAAGGCTGTTTCTAATTTCGCGGTTTTTTAAAGAATAAATAAAACACATAATTTGCATTCACTTTCAACAGCTTTTTATTGGTAATCGAAGTATCAGTTATGACATTTATATGCGAAAAATAATATCTGTCAAATGGCCTCCTCTTGCAGCCCCATAGACGTCTACTCTTTTGTTAAAATTTTCAATGACATTTTGACATAGTTGAGGCTCTATCACACCAATGACACGAATAATTTCATCTTTCAAAGCAGAAATTGATTGTGGATTGCTTTTATAAACCTGACTTTTCATATAACCCCAAAGAAAATAGTCTAACGGTGTCAAATCACATGATCTTGGTGGCCAATTAACATCACCGTTTCTTGAGATTACACGTCCAGGAAATTTTTCTCTCAATAAATCAATTGATTCGTGTGCAAAGTGAGGTGTAGCGTCATCCTGTTGAAACCAAATATCCTCTAGATCAACATTCATTAATTCAGGCCACAAAAATTCGGTTATCATCCGACGATATCGATCACCATTGACAGTTACAACTTCAGCAGCAGCATTTTCAAAGAAGTAAAGTCCAATTACACCATCTGACCATAATGCACACCAAACAGTAACTCGTTTAGGATGCATAGGTTTCTCATGAATAATTCGTGGATTTTCCTCACCCTAGATACGGCAATTTTGTTTATTAACATAGCAACCAAGTTCAAAATATGTCTCATCGGAAAACATTATTTTTTGAGAAACATCAGCAGGTTGTTCATTGATGAAATTGTATTTTTCACTTTTTTGATCTCCCACGGAAACGGTCTCTTGAAATTTTTTAATAATTCTACCAATAGTGCTTTCAGATGGATGATTATGTAAGCCATAAAATTCACGTAATTTTTTAAAAATTCTTTTCACAGAACGCTGATTTTCATAAAATAATTCAACAATTTGAAATGTCATACATCACACTTTTTAAATGCTCACATATCCAGACAAATTCAGTGCGCCATCTATATTTTATTTATTCTAAAAAAAACCCGCGCAATTTGAAACATCCTTTAGTTCCTATAATCTCAATCACAGATGCTAGAATTATTTTTGACTAATGGTGTGAGGCTCTTTAAATTTGGCTATTTTATATGAAACATTATAAGAGGCAAGTAATGCTTTTTATTCACAGACAAAGCCTTTTTAAAAAACGATTTTTGCTTTTCAGTGAATAATCATCATGCCTCCCTCTCACGTCCAATGAATTGAACGCAAAAGCGAGAGTGCATCTGTCTCGCAATGTCGGGAACTAAGTTTCCAGAGCGTATAAACAGATGGCATGCATCACGGCTATTTGCCAATTAAAAGAATGTTAAAAGGAATCATTCTAATATTAATAACACCCTATCTACTACATATGTAGTAGATAGGGTGTTATTAATAATAGAATGATTCCTTTTAACATTCTTTTGCTTTTCACATGAAGAATTTTCAGGATTTGGTAAGGTACATTCTACGAAGCGTTTCCAAATTTCGTTTAAGTGTTTTAGGTTTCATGCTGTTGACTACCAACATTTTTGAGAAAATAACATGAAAAATTGTTATTGCAAATGGTCGCAAATGTTAAAAGATTGAGAAATGTACGTTACTTTAGTCGTAAATATATCAAAAATACAATGACTTACTTAGACATTTCTGCCGTTTAGCGGCTCAAATGCCTTCCTGCTATATTACATTTGTGCAGTTTTTATGACTTATTTCATTTACATTTAAATTATTTTCCTATTAAAGTAGACGTTGTTCCGCCAACTGAGCGGATTGAAATGTTGGCATTTCCTTATTCGCTTGCAGAGTTTATACACGCTCACTCCGGGTGTCGATATTTATTCTCCGCAGGACCATATTTTCAGTGTGACACTAATTTTGTTGTCACAGAATTAGATTCGCAAAGGCAATTCTTGTTACACGTTTCAATTTTCACGCGGTGACTGCGGAAGCTTACAGCACGCCGCTCTTTCGCCTAAGTAATTCAAATACCAAAGGCGAAATTAGTTTACGCGCATGGAATAAAAACAAGTGTAAAAGAATTTCAATCAACGCGTATATAAAGGAGGCAAAACTGAGACTTTCAGATGCATGTGTTAAATAAGGGGATGAACTTCTTGAAGCAAAGAGGTTTAAATATGCACAGTGTTATGCATTAATTTCAATTTAAAAATACCTTTTATGATGTGGCTGATAATTTTATTATTTTACGTTAATAAAAGGTCTTTGGAAAGGGATTGGAATATTATTTAGAGTTGTACGTGAATCGTATTAACATAATTTAACTCCACTTGGAAATAAATCCACCAACAGTAATGTGTCGATCATTACTTCGAGCCGTGTTTTTCAAGTACCTTTTTTAAATATGGCGCATGTACGCTGAGAACCTACATCTGTTGGTTAACCACCGACGCCAGTACGGAAGCATTTACTCGTGTTGACGTTTGTCTGTGCGTATTTAAAATGCCTCATATAATTGAAATACTCGCTGATTGTGAAATACGCACTGTGATGTATTTGCTGCATGTAGTAGGTGTGAAAGCGGTCGAAATTCGTCGGCATATGTACGAAGAACACTCTATGACACGAAAATGGGTTAGAGCTTTTAAAGATGGTCGTGTTAATATTCATTATGGGGAACGTAGTGGTCATTACTTAGTGCAGAAAGTAGATATGAATGTTCGAAAAAACAGAGGCTTTACGAATCCTTCCCTAATAATATTTTGCAAGTTTCGAAGAGTGTTTTTTTTTTTATGAAATTGTTGAGGAACGCTTAAGTAATTGGTGGAAGAATTTTATGAGGATGGAATTCAGAAGCTGATTGTAGGATGTGAGTGCCTTAATATTGGTGGTATTTATGTTGAAAAGTATCGTAGATTAAGGAAAATGCTTTCATATAAAAATAAAGTTCAAAAGAATTACTTAAACTATGAAGAGAAAAGAAAAAAACCGATATATATCACGTAAGATGCAGACAATTAGATTAGATTAGAATAGACTGCTTATGAATTAAAAATACAACAACACATGAATTTCAATAGTAAAATGTAGAATCAAACACACGTAAAACAATATTTTAGATACATTTTATAAACAATTACTTAATAATTGTATCACTGAAACCAATTTCAATATTAAAAAAGGAAAAAGCGAAACGACAATAACCAAATATATTATAGAAATATTACTTCCAGAATAAATTAGTGCAGACTTTTTAACTCAGGACCTAAATTTAACATACGAGTATACGATAACAAAAACTTTACACTAACACATATATAATTGCCACAATTGAAGCAAATATAAAAAATCTTGAAACGATATAAGAAACAAAACAGTACGTATTCTCACAAACTACTTGATTAGTAATCAAAACAAAATAAATAGTCTGACAAAACACCTTCTACCGTGAATATATTTTATAATGCAACATGCACATATGTACATACATAACGTAATAATGAAATGACAGCAATATATTTTAGCGTGTATTTTATTTTGAAACATAGGATGTGAAATACAGTAGTTGAACAAAATTTAAAAACTAATTTAACAAATTTTCAAAAATGTCACCATTGACGGCCAGACAGTATCCTAAGCGATTGTAGAATTCATTTATTGTATTTTATATCTGTTCTGGAGTTATTTCTCTTGCAGCAACTCGTATTCTATTTTTTAATTGGTCAATATTGTTCTTTGGGGTTCTTTTGAGGTTCTTCATGAAAAACTTTATTTCTGATACATGACCAAAGAAAGAAATAGTTTGGAGACAGGTCTGGTGACCTTGCGGACCATTCTACTTCTCCTCCACGGCCTATCCAACGGTTTGGAAATTTTTGGTTGAAAAATGTTCTAACCATATGAGAATTATGTGCCGGCGCACCATCATGCTGGTACCAAATCTCACCATCAATATTTAAAGCGTGGAGGGCTGGCATAACTCTGTACTCAAGCAATTCTAAATATTTTTCTCCTGTAAGAGTACCCTCAATAAAAAACGGTCCTACAATATGGTGTCCAATCAACCCAGTCCAAACATTGACTTTCTGTGGCCGCTGAGTCCTTGTGATATGATATCTATGCAAATTTTGTCTACTCCAGTAGCGGCAGTTCTGTGAATTTACTTCACCATTTACGTAAAATGTTGCTTCATCTGTAAAGCAAATTCTGCGTAGTAAAGTATCATCTTTATGAAGCTTATCCAACATGATTTCACAAAAGTTACTTCTTC
This sequence comes from Dermolepida albohirtum, assembly GCA_031893035.1. Classification (NCBI taxonomy): domain Eukaryota; kingdom Metazoa; phylum Arthropoda; class Insecta; order Coleoptera; family Scarabaeidae; genus Dermolepida; species Dermolepida albohirtum. The sequence goes on along the minus strand of JAVIWB010001312.1, from coordinate 95,248 downwards.
TTTCTGCATCATTCGAAATTAGTTCCTGATGGTTTTGAAAATGATACGACTTAAAATGTTCTCGTTTTAGTAGTTTATGCACGGAAGATTTGCTTACATTTGTAGTTTGTGCTAAAGCTCTTGTGGAGAGCATATTATTATTTTCGATTGTTTGTAGAATTTCATCTCTTTTGGCGTCAGTAATAACATATCTTGGCCTATTCTTTTTTTATGATTAGGAACGATGCATCCATTATTTTTATACTTCTGTACTAACCTACTTATTGTAGTTGGACTCGGTCTTGGACGGTCAGGATATATAATTTGAAACAAATCTGCTACTCTCCTCAAACTCATATTCGAGTTATACCAGTTCACTAATAACAGTTTTTCTTCTACACTATACATACCTCAAAAATAGAGTAACTTATTTTGACATCCTATATTGCAAAATAAAATACACGCTAAAATGCATTGCTGTCATTTCATTATTACGTTACTCTAGCAACTAGTGTATGTATGTGCATGTTGCATTATAAAATATATTCACGGTATATATATATATATATATATATATATATATATATACGTGTTAATTAAATACTGATTTAATTTGTCTAGGCCTTTCTATTTTTGTCTTTGATAGTTCTAATGTTCCAAATCGATGAATTTTGTATATAAAATATTAATTTAAAAGTGGTAGGTACCTCGTCTATTGAAAAGAGTTTTTTTATAACAAATTTTGGAACTCATATCTGAATATTTCTTTTTCCGAAGGATGTGAATTGGATTCAGGTTATGGGAATAAATTAATAGCTGGCTCAGTGGCCAAAGATTTTCAAACGATGAAGAAGTGATGTCGTCAGTTAATGGTTATTTTGAGGAGCAAGACAGTTCTTATTATAAAAAAGGAATCGAACTTATTGAACATCGCTGGGAAAAGTGCGTAGAGCTGAAAGACGATTATGTTGAAAAATAAATATATTACATTCCAAAATTTATGTGTTTTCTTTGTTGGCTCGGGTACTTCTGGGACCACACTCGTATTTTTGTTCAAGTTTCTTTTTTCCACAGTATTAAGTAAGTAAATTTTGACGTCAAATTGTTTTTAAAACCTTAAAAAATGTCAACAAGTGAATATTTGTTAATGTATGATAACTTTTGGAAAACACTAATCTTGTACGAGTATACATCTAGGGAAAAATTCAGCTTTTCATCAGAATAAAAAGTTTTGAGTTTAGGGTAGCTGGTACAAAAAATAACTGCTCAGAACTAGCCGAATACGAATTTTGTATTGCTCATAGCAAAATCACTCAAACTTAGATAATAACACATTAAAAAGTTTACATTTTGATACGATTCTTCAAGTATTTTTATTCCCTCTGGATTAAGCCAAAGCAGTTAATTTTTACATCGTTTTTAGAACCTTAGAAAATATCAGCCCACGAGCATTTATTAATCTATAATAACTTCGGAAGAATGTTAATTCTTGCTAGTATAAGAATGTTAAAAAGAACCATTCAAATGTTAAGAACACCCTGTCTATTACATATGTTTCAGCGAATCACTCATTTTCAGGTAGACTTGTGTTATTAACGAACGATTTCTTCGTAGAGTTTATCGTATCTTTTCGATACAGAAAAATAATGGAGAATAATTGCCTCCCTCTCTGGTTCAACACAAAACTGTATTGAACCTGAAGATGAGTGAATCTCTGAAACATATGTAGCAGACAGGGTGTTATTAACATTTGAATGATTCCTTTTAACATTCTTTTATTCAGCAAATCGCCGTGGTGTAAGCGTCTGTCTAATAAACGCTCTGGAAACTTTGTTGCCGGCATGCGAGATAGACGCGTTCTCGCTTTGTCGTTTAAATTTTTGTGTTGGATGAGAGAAGGAGGCAATGATTTACGTTAAAATTATTTTTTTTAAAATTTAGTCCTTATATGTAAAACAGCAGCTATGAACTAGCAGAATACAACTCCGATTTTTGATGAATTAGTGTAGTAGATAATTTGGCTTTGTCAGTATTTGTACCCTAGGCGTTTATATGCAGAGTGTTACTTTTTGCTCTTTGTTTTTTAAAAAAATTTGAGTGTTTTTATTTCAATCAGAGGAATGGATACATTCTCTCTGATTACTTTTATTATTGTTTCGATAGTAATTGCCACCAGATACATAAAATCGTCAACAAAGCCAGATTACCTGATGAACTCTGTATTGAACGAAACAATTGTCAATTGTGCAATGCATTGTTTGGCATAAATTATTTAATTAATGTTTATTTTGTTTCTAGGCTATCTTTTCGTTTCATTTCTATTAATTATTATAGTTAAACACTTTTAAATTGTACAATATAATTTCGAATAGCTTTTACAATGTCTTGTTCCAGGCTTTAAAATCCATTTTCTAACGGAATCTGTACTGTTCACACTTACAAGACAAACTTTTCTAATTGCATTTCTTTTAATTAACCAACTTTCCACTAGGTCTTCGCGTACATAACACTAGAGAGTTAAATATCGATACTAGAAGAAGGTTGTTTACTACTTGGTGTTAAAATTAATTTTCCTCTTCATCATTCTATCATTCTCTTTGCGACTTTATTTTAGAAATTACTGGATGTCCATTTCCCTCGACGGTGATGATAGATCGAAACAAACGAGGTTGCTGTGGGTATAGACTCCGACACCGGAAACAAACGCAATTAATTACTTTCGGACCGATCTAGAACCCACAGGGATCGCACAAACGACTCGGTAGCTGTTAACATTCATCGATATATCCCGAAGTTCATCAGTTTCGCCATTATTTACAAAGAGGGTGCAATTAAATTGTCCGCCGACTGTCAATGTGTGTAAGGCGACGTCTATGAAATGGGTTTATATTGTTATATACAATATATTATTGTTATGCATGCGTTTTCGTCATGGCTGTGCCTCCTTTGATTACTTTCTTAATAGGTCATTAGAATTTATGCTTAAGTTTTGTGAGTTTGGAATTAATAAAGCAATTTTTGCTCTATGCTTCATGCAATGTAGCAAAACTTATTACTTCTTACTAATAATTGTTGCTGAGACGTGGTATAGTAGCAAATAAGTTGCTAACTTATACATTCATAGAGGACTAATATAAAAGATTCATTCATTTATAAAACGCTATATATTCAACAATATTTTATTACACGTACAAATATGAGCCATATATGAAAGTGAACACAAACTTTGTATAGTGTACACCAGGTGGCAGTACGGGTTCTGTATCTTTCAGTATCTCCCAAAATGGAGACAAAGTGAGAAAAGGGTTTTTGTGTGTTAGAATATGTGAGATGTTCGTCTGTTATAGCAATGCAACGCGCTTACATAAGCGAGTACACAATAAACACCGCCTTGTAAACAAAGCATGTTGTGGTGGCATCAGCAATTCAGAGACAAGTTGTTCGTGTAAAGGCAAAAGTATCGGTCGACCAAAAGTACCAGAGGAAACAGTGAGAAGAGAGATATTTTTATAGAAATCAACGGCACGAGCAAGTTGCGAACTTGCAATACCGCAGAAATTTGTGCGGAAGATTTTGGGACGATTTTAAACCGTGTGCAGCTCCTGGACCACTTAACACCGGAGGATTATATCCATCGCCTAGAATATTGCATCAAAATGCAGGAATCATTGAAATCGTCATAATGAGCGTTTCTGGGGAACTAAAGACCTACGACGGAATTGCGACAGTTGAATGAGCCTGCCAAAGGCAAATGTTTTTTTGTGCAGTTTCACACACAAAGTTGTATGCGTAGTTTTTTCTGAGAATTCTGTTACTGGTACAAGTCACCTGGATTTATTGCAGTTGTGGTTGCTTTCGCGAATGATTGCTGGTTCCAGGGATTTTATCTTCCAACAGGATCGAGCTGGAACTCTTGGAACATTCAAGTTCATCAACACCTGAACGATGAATTTCCGCATCGCTGAATATTGGTACGAATGACTTCACTTTTTTCCCTAGCTTCTTCCCTTGACCACATGATTTAACGCCTTGTGACTTCTTCTCATGGGGGAACATTAAGGAGATATATGAAAATAACCTTAAATTCATTAAATTTACTGCACACATTATGTTCTACGTGCACCCATTGCGTCACGCGACACACATTCAGGCGGTAGTTGAACTCATTACAAATATTATGCAACGTTATCCTGCCAGTGGTCATCACAACATTGATCCGTTCCCTGAGCTCTTCTAATGCGTTTGGTGGTGGGAGTTGTTTATGTACTCCTAATACCAAACGCATGTGTATCCTCTTTGAAATTCTAGTAAAAAATTTAGCATTTTTAGACCCACACAGATGATCCAGTTATGGTCATTCAATTTCGACTGAATAAAATCCAGTCCAGAATTGCGGATTAGATTTTCATCATCTAGATGCTCCTCAAGAACGTGTAGCATATCTTCATCGGATCGTTCCCATTCTCTAGTGAAGGAATCTCTTCATAAACTGGCACAGGTATTTAATCGGAATGAGGTACTGGTCGAATATCTGAGTCGAGATTCGGATACAAAATTTTATTGTAATTTTTCTTATAATAACCCCAAGTCTGAATTAAGCAAAAACAGCGAACATTGACATGATTTTTCGGTTCACGCCAGATCATAGGAATGCCAAAAGCTGTTTTCTGGCGTTTTCACTTGCTCCACTGTCGTTAATATCTTTGATGGTCTTTAATTTAGGTATTTGGTTTTGATTTATAAATAACACAGGTCAACCAATAATATTTTAAAAACTTTTTTCAAAGTTCAACCTATTTCTTATGTATTTTGATGTGCTGAATCCAAATTTTCTATCAGTTTTTTCTACCACGTACCGATTTTTCGCAATCTTTATCTTTTGTTGGGTATGATAGTATTAAAATATATAGTTAAGATTTAAAGGTACGTAATTTATTATCAGGGTATAACTGAAAAATTTAATATTTTATTATTACAATGGTAACGTAAGTTTGAATATGAAAAGTTTTTTACTTATTAATCCAAAGTTTTGTATTTCCTCATCCTCTTCACGGGAAAAGTTCGTGTGCAGCTTTCCTTTTATATGATGCTTCTGGAGTTGTTCGTAGAAGGGTCCAACCGGAATCTCCCATCTTGTTGACATTCCAACGACTTTGATACCGTTTCTCCATCTCCTTTATATCTTGGTGGAAACGCTCCCTTTTTTTCCTCACCTACAGCTCCAAGATTGTCAGGGAAAAACTTTAAATGTGAGTGTAAAAATGCACCTGCAGATTAGAAAGTATATGCCTTCGTGATTTTCTTTGTATTAGTCATGCAGATACTCAAAAGTGCACTTTGAGCATTTACTACTAATTAGGTGTAGAGATCAAGGTATTATTATACGCTTGCAATGCATGAATAACGTAAAGTGAAACATGCGAGGAAACTTTACGTCCTGTGGTATTTTCATTTTCAGATTCAGCACGTCAAAAGACATAAAGGGGAGCCAAATTGATAAAAAAGCTTTTTTATGGTTGACCTGTGTTAGTTGGAGAAGTAGTGAGAATGGAAAAGAAAAACGAATTTTTTAAATACAAAATAGTTTTTATTTTTCAATATATTCTCCTAAAAGAGCAATACATTTATTCCAACGGTGCTCCAATGCCCTTATTCCATCTCCAGAATGCGATTCCGGAAGGCTTGCAAAATACTCATTTATGAAGATGATAAGCTCGCCGTTAGACGAAAATATCAGCCCATGAGCATTTATTAATCTATAATAACTTCGGAAGAATGTTAATTCTTGCTAGTATAAGAATGTTAAAAGGAACCATTCAAATGTTAAGAACACCCTGTCTATTACATATGTTTCAGCGAATCACTCATTTTCGGGTAGACTTGTGTTATTAACGAACGATTTCTTCGTAGAGTTTATCGTATCTTTTCGATACAGAAAAGTAATGGAGAATAATTGCCTCCCTCTCTGGTTCAACACAAAAATGTATTGAACCTGAAGATGAGTGAATCTCTGAAACATATGTAGCAGACTGGGTGTTATTAACATTCGAATGATTCCTTTTAACATTCTTTTATTCAGCAAATCGCCGTGGTGCAAGCGTCTGTCTAATAAACGCTCTGGAAACTTTGTTGCCGACATGCGAGATAGACGCGTTCTCCCTTTGTCGTTCAAATTTTTGTGTTGGATGAGAGAAGGAGGCAATGATTATTCACTTGACGTGATTTACGTTAAAATTATTTTTTTTAAAATTTAGTCCTTATATGTAAAACAGCAGCTATGAACTAGCAGAATACAATTCAGATTTTTGATGAATTAGTGTAGTAGATAATTTGGCTTTGTCAGTATTTGTACCCTAGGCGTTTATATGCACAGCGTTACTTTTTGCTCTTTGCTTTTTAAAGAAATTTGAGTATTTTTATTTCAATCAGAGGAATGGATACATTCTCTCTGATTACTTTTTATTATTGTTTCGATAGTAATTGCCACCAGATACATAAAATCGTCAACAAAGCCAGATTACCTGATGAACTTTGTATTGAACGAAACAATTGTCAATTGTGCAATGCATTGTTTGGCATAAATTATTTAATTAATGTTTATTTTGTTTCTAGGCTATCTTTTCGTTTCATTTCTATTAATTATTATAGTTAAACACTTTTAAATTGTACAATAAAATTTCGAATAACTTTTACAATGTCTTGTTCCAGGCATTTATGAAGATGATAAGCTCGCCGTTAGACGAAAATTTCTTTCCACCTGGTGCCGTTTTCAATTTTGGAAGAAGGTGGAAGTCGGAAGGGGCTAGATCCGGCGAATAAGGTGTATGCGGTACTAATTGGAAATGCAACTCGTGGATTTTGGACATCGCAACTGTGCTGGTATGCGAGGGAGCGTTGTCTTGGTGAAACAGAACCTTTTTCTTTGCCATTCCTGGCCGTTTAGCACGAATCTCAACATTTAATTTTTGTAGAAGTTCTGCATAACATTGTCCGTTTATTGTGGCACCTTTCTGAAGGTAACCAATGAGCAAAATGCCCTTTGAATCCCAAAAAATTGATGCCATCACCTTGTTTGCCGATAAAGTGGTTTTCGCTTTCGTTGGAGGTGCAGAACCACGTTCTAACCATTGTTTCGACTGTTGTTTAGTTTCGGGTGTACTGCAGTGTATTCAAGTTTCATAGCAAGTAACAAATCGCCTACAAAAATCAATCGGATTCCGCTTATAAAGGTCCAAACACTCTTTGGAAATGCGCAAACGAGTGAACTTTTGATCAGTCGTATGCAATCGGGGCACCCATCTTGCCGAAAGCTTGGAAAGGCCCAATTCTTTCGTAAAATGTGTACTCGTTCTGTTGAAATGTTTACCATCTCTGCTATCTCTCTCACTTTGAGTCGTCGATCTTGCGTAATAATATTATGGATTTTTATAATCATTTTCTTAGAAGTCAGGATTTTGGGTGCTCCAGAGCGCGCTTCATCAACACAGCTTGTTCTACCACGTTTAAATTCATTTACCCATCTACTTATTGTGGCGGATGATAGAGCAGATTCACCTAATGTTTCCCGTAACTCATCTTTTATTTTGGTAGCTTTCATACCCTTAATTACGAAGTATTTAATCACCGCACGATACTCTGCTTTTTCCATTTTAAAACAAAGGAAAAACAAAACGACGCGTTGTTTCTTTTTCAATCAGCTGTCAAAAATAAACTAATCAACCGATTTATCTAAATATCGGAATGTAAATATATAAATAGGCAACCTAAACTACAGTGCATTTGTTTTACCAATTGGAGCGCCACCTATGTGTTATTCTCATTACTTGTCAAACTATCCTCGTAATTGTTAACTTAAATATGTATTATTGGAGCAGAGTAATTAATTATATGTACATTATGCTAACGTCTTGCGTGTATTTGAAATGTGTTTCAATTTGAACAATTTAAGTAATTACATTTATTAATGACACTCAAACTAGTAAAACGGGAAAAAATGCCATAGAGGAAAAACCGGACGTTATAAAGAAAAGTCGAATTAGTTAAAAACAAGTGCCAGATTCCAATCAGCAGAAAGAAAATTAATTGTGGTCCTGTGTAATTAAACAGTTACACAAGAAACCAAAAGACGTTTTACTACTTCAACTTTAAGAAGACGAAAACCATTTATATCGAGAAAACTCCGTTCATTGCACAGTAGACTGCAAGGGAATCGAATGAAATTTATGTACTTTATTTGTTTCGGTTCGATTTATATTTTTCGTAGGAAAATAATATTTTCTTGGGTCTCGAAGTTAAAGTTATCTCTTTTTGGTAGAGATCTAGTACGTACTTCCACAATACCAGCTTTGCTATTTGGCATTTGTGTTGTTTTAAAATAACGGCAACATATTTTCTTGAAGCACTTTTAAGAGGTTGTTATTTTTAATAATAGGATCCGGATCGTAATAAAAACAGTTTTAATAATCTGCAGGGACAATAATTTCTAAAATTTAAATCGTTTTTCTTAAATTAAACTATTGAAAGACCTACTAGTTGACGGATTCTTTTATGCTTCTAGACAGTATGTTAGGTAAATAATCGAATATTTAATTTAAGTAATTTAAAATGTAATAATTTAAGTGACTTTGTAATAATTTAATAAATAATAATAATTTAAATAAATTATAAAACACGTAACGCCATTTATTTAAGACGAGCAGCTTTAGACACGTACCTCTTGTTTATTATGCTTATTGGATAACAGGTGCTAAATTTATACGTACTGTGATGACAGTATGTTGGGTGTTTACGTCATAAAAATACAACGGAATGAAGAGCGAATATTAGATTTTGTTTTAAGCTAGGAAAAAATTAGCTGAGACGTACGAATCGTTGAAAAAAGTTGGTAATGCCTCTATGTCCTGTACACAAATATACGAGGATAGTTTGACAAGTAGTGAGAATGACACATAGGTGGGGCTCTAATTGGTAAAACAAATGCACTGTAATTTAGGTTGCCTGTTTATATGTTTACATTCCGATATTCAGATAAATCGGTTGATTAGTTTATCTTTGACAGCTGATTGAAAAAGAAGCAACACGTCGTTTAGTTAAAATGGAAAAAGCAGAGTATCGTGCGGTGATTAAATACTTCGTAATTAAGGGTATCAAAGCTACCGAAATAAAAGATGAGTTACGGGAAACATTAGGTGAATCTGCTCCATCATCCGCCATTATAAGTAGATGAGTAAATGAATTTAAACGTGGTAGAACAAGCTGTGTTGATGAAGCGCGCTCTGGATCACTCAAAATCGTGACTTCCAAGGAAATGATTATAAAAATCAATATTATTACGCAAGATCGATGACTCAAATTGAGAGAGATAGCAGACATGGTAAACATTTCAAAAGAATGCGTACACCACATTTTAACGAAAGAATTGGGCCTTTTCAAGCTTTCGGCAAGATGGGTGCCGCGATTGCTTACGACTGATCAAAAGTTCACTCGTTTGCGCATTTCCAATGAGTGTTTGGATCTTTATAAGCGGAATCCTCTTGATTTTTGTAGGCGATTTGTTACTTGCAATGAAACTCGGATACACTACAGTACACCCGAAACTAAACAACAGTCGAAACAATGGTTAGAACGTTTTTCTGCACTTCCAAAGAAAGCGAAAACCACTTTATCGGCAAACAAGGTGATGGCATCAATTTTTTGGGATTCAAAGGGCATTTTGCTCATTGATTACCTTCAGGAAGGTGCCACAATAAACGGAAAATATTATGCAGACCTTCTACGAAAATTAAATGTTGAAATTCGTGCTAAACGGACAGGAATGTCAAAGAAAAAGATTCTGTTTCACCAAGACAACGCTCCCTCGCATAATTATTTTGTATTTAAAGAATTCGTTTTTCTTTTCCATTCTCACTACTTGTCAAATTACCCTCGTAGGTAAATAGACAGATATATAGGTAATGTATAGATAGATATAGTTTAAATCAGGAATGTTTTCCGATCACGTCATCACTGTCGTATGAAATAAGATGTCGAGAGGAAGTGAGGATGTCAAATTAAATATTATTTTTATATTGCTCTCAAATGCGATAATGTACTATATACATACGTAACCTATAAATCTGTAAATAATAAATATAAAAGCTGCCTACGTAGGTTACCTAAGTGTAACTTACAAGGATGATGAAATAAATGTGAAAAATTAGTTTGTTCGAAATAACAAATAACAGCGGTAAAATACATGGAATATAACAATATCGGAATCGCAGAAAAGACAAATTTCATAAATCAAAAGTCAAAACACTATTTTATCTGTATTATACACGATACATGTGTGCATAACGCACATGCTCTGGAAGGGTTTGTATCGTTAGGCTACATAAGACTGGTATTGCATTTCGTGAAATGGTTAGGCGAATGCAAAGAAATATTGGCACAGTTGTTCGTGGTTGGAAGGATTAGTCTCAAGAAGGTAGGCAACATCGTAGAAGAAATTCTGGACGACTTACAAGAACAACTAAACGGGAAGTCACGAGAATAAAACTGCTTGTTTTTCGGAATCGACATAGCACCATCTGTGGGAAATCTATTTTGGAAGAAATAGTTCAGAGAAGAATATTTTGTTCCATATATTGCCGTATTCGGTCGTTTGGGTTGATTTTCTATCGTCCAAGACAAATACTGTCTTTCTCTAGTCAGCTTGGTGCCCTTTGATTCGAAAGATGTAATGCTTGTGGGCTATGACAGTCGTAGATGATTCTGACATCGAAGATGAGAAAAGTACTTTTTGAATTTATCCGTAGAACCTGACACAGCACTAATTAGAAGAATAATGGTTTGGGAGTGGAATGAGTATTCCTTCGTTGCCATTTGAATACCCAAAAGTATATTTATAAAGTTTTTCGCTATAGCATATATCCAAGGTTTAAATAATTCCATCTTTCACCAAGACAATACCCGTTCTCATATTGCAGCTGCTACATTATGAGTCCTGCAAGATGCTATCATCAATATTCTCATTGGTTTGTGCAGCAGTTAGATCTGTGACTCATAGAACATGTCTGGTATATGATAGATCGGAGAATATACTTCCTAACTCTTCAAAAAATTTGTAATGGCTACATGATGCCTTACAAGCTGCTTGAAATGAACTCGTAAAGGAGTCCATGGAGTCCATTAGAAGCACATCCGGGCGAATAACAAAATGTATTTGTCAACGTGGAGTGGCAACTCATTATTGAATTTTCTTTATAAAGGCTGCCGAAAATTTAATCATTTGTTATTCTCAGTAAACTTTTGTGTATAATTTACACTCTTATTATGTGATTTGTTTTTTGTCACATAGTATACGAGGGTGGTCCCAGAATAACCTGATCCAACAAAGGAAACACAAACATTTTGGAAAGAAATATATTTATTTTACAACATAATCTCTTTTCAGCTCTATACACTGTTCCCAGCGTTGTTTAATAAGTGCGATATCCTTTTTACAATAAGAACTGTCTTGCTCCTCAAAATAGTCATTAACTGCAGACATCACTTCTTCATCGTTGGAAAATTTTTGACCACTGACCCATTTTTTCAAGTTTGGGGACAGAAAATAATCCGAGAGGGCTAAATCTGGCGAATAGGGTGCATGAGGTAGCAATTCAAACTTTAATTCATTAATTTTGTCCATTGCAATAACGGATTTGTGAGCTGGTGCATTGTCTTGATGAAACAACACTTTCTTCTTAGTCAAATGCGGCCGTGTTTGCTTGATTTCTTTGTTCAAACGTTGCCATAAGTTCGCATAATACTCGCCGTTGATAGTTTTTCCTTTTTCAAGATGATCAATGAAAAAAATTATTCCACGCGCATCCCAAAAAACCGATGCCATGACCTTGCTTGCAGATGAAACGGTCTTCGCTTTCTTTGGAGCCGGTTCTCCCTTTTGAGTCGATTCTTTTGATTGTTCTTTTATCTCGGGCGTGAAGCGATGGATCACGATTATGAAACGAGAACAAAAATTCTGCTTTGTTGCTGCTTCGCCAAACACTCAATTGAAATGTCTTCACGACACTGTTTTAGCTCGAGTGTGAGTAAACGCGGCACCCGTCTTGCACACAGCTTTCTCTTGTCCAAATTTTCAGATAATATGCGATGTATCGCTTGAAATGCCTACTATCTTTGCTAGCTCGCGCACTTTCAGTCGACGATCATCCAATTTCTGGAGTCGTCACCTCATTTGGTCGACCATTACGATGGCCATCTTTGCAGCTCGTACGGCCTCGTTTAAACTCTGCTCCCTAATATTTCACTCTTATAAACAAAGGATCAGACTCACCCAGAATAGAATCCAGTTCAGCTTTTATATCGATTGGGCTGAGGCCTTTCAAATAAAGGTAATTGTATCACGTAACGATGACCAATTTTCTCCATTTTTACAAATTCATTGAAAATGTTCACTATTGGTGACTACCAAACAAATACTAAACAACGTGGCGTCTTCAAACTTGACACATACGCTTTATAGGTTGTGTACTTTTTTCAAACAACTACCGCCATCTCTAGGTCAGGTCGGGTAGTTATGGGACCACCCTCGTACAAAGCAATGTGCCAATCGCTTTAAAAGTTATACGAAAGGGAATAATGTATAATGCAGTCTATTCCTGTAAACAGGCGGAGATGCAACGACATATATTTCATATTCCTTTCACAATAGTCGGTGCCGCGGGAACATACTTATTGAAATAATTCCCAAAACAAATCCCGGAATCCGGTAAAACGAATCGTTTCCACTATCCAATAAAAATCTAACAATAAAATTTTATAACGTACATGTGCCGGAGCAATATCGGCGAAAAAGATACATTTATATCCGAAAACTACATATTTCAAAGTTTTTATTGTCGCCCCTCTCACTGCCACAGCGGACAGAGCAATTTAGTTTATCTAAGTACATAATTTAAAATTCCGATACCGGGAACACTGGAACCTTATGACTTTATCGTCGGGAAACAGAAAGGCGAAAAAAAATATTTAGTTTCATGTCACCAGAGATGAAATATGGCAGAGGGTTGATGTCGGTTTACGCGAAATACGTCTGACATTATAATGTAATAAGAATGTTGTTTTCGAGAAATGCGGAAGATTCTGAAATATGAATGGGAGCGCATACTTTGCATACATACGAAATTATTGGAAGAATAAAAACGTGACGTTATTAGAACCATTGCTAGAGTTCGAATAAATTATTGGGAAGAGATTTTCACCGTGATTGTTTTGGTGAAATACTAATTCGAGGAATTCTTACACTACTAAGACAGTGATTTTTCGCGTCCACACAGATGGGCGTGATAAAACTAATTGAAGGGCGCGACTACGAGGGTAGTTTGAGTAGTGAGAATGGAAAAGAAAAACGAATTTTTTAAATACAAAATAATTTTTATTTTTCAATATGTTCCTCTAAAAGAGCAATACATTTATTCCAACGGTGCCCCAATGCCCTTATGTCATTTCTAAAATGCGATTCTGGAAGGCTGGCGAAATGCTCATTTACGAAGATGATAAGCTCGTCGTTAGACGAAAATTTCTTTCCACCTAGTGCCGTTTTCAATTTTGGAAAAAGGTGGAAGTCGGAAGAGACTAGATCCGGCGAATAAGGCGCATGCGGTACTAATTGGAAATGCAACTCGTGGATTTTGGATATCGCAACTGTACTGGTATGCGAGGGAGCGTTGTCTTGGTAAAACAGAATCTTTTTCTTTGCCATTCCTGGCCGTTTAGCACGAATCTCAACATTTAATTTTTGTAGAAGTTCTGCATAATATAGTCCGTTTATTGTGGCACCTTTCTGAAGGTAATCAATGAGCAAAATGTCCTTTGAATCCCAAAAAATTGATGCCATCACCTTGTTTGCCGATAAAGTGGTTTTCGCTTTTTTTGGAGGTGCAGAACCACGTTCAAACCATTGTTTCGACTATTATTTTCGGGTGTACTGTAGTGTATCCAAGTTTCATCGCAAGTAACAAATCACCTACAAAAATCAACCGGATTCCGCTTACAGAGGTCCAAACACTCATTGGAAATGCGCAAATGAGTGAACTTTTGATCAGTCGTAAGCAATCGCGGCACCCATCTTGCCGAAAACTTGGAAAGGCCCAATTTTTTCGTTAAAATTACCATGCCTGCTATCTCTCTCACTTTGAGTCGTCGATCTTGTGTAATAATATTATGGATTTTTATAATCATTTCCTTAGAAGTCACGATTTTGGGTGCTCCAGAGCGCGCTTCATCAACACAGCTTGTTCTACCACGTTTAAATTCATTTACCCATCTACTTATTGTGGCGGATGATGGAGCAGATTCACCTAATGTTTCCGTAACTCATCTTTTATTTCGGTAGCTTTCATACCCTTAATTAGGAAGTATTTAATTACCGCACTATCCTCTGCATTTTCCATTTTAACAAAACGACGTGTTGCTTCTTTTTCAATTAGCTGTTAAAAATAAACTAATCAACCGATTTATCTGAATATCGGAATGTAACACATGGATCAATAAGTCCCGAGACTAACCCATAGATGGCGCTCGTAGTAAACCAGTAACAACGTCTTTCTAGAGTACTAACCTTTGCTTGAAACGTGTCAAAATTTTAAGTCGATCGGACCAGAAGCAGCTGAGTTATCGAGGTTGGAGTAAAGTCGTTCTGTAGTTTGTTTAAACAATGGAAAAAACCGAGTTTCGTGTTCTGATAAAACATAGTTTTTTAATGTGTAAAAACACCAAGCAAGCAAAACAATGGATTGAAAAATGTTACCCGGACTCTTGTCCATCAAAAGCAACGATTTGTCGGTGGCTTGCCGAGTTTAAACGTGGTCGTACCGACACAAATGGCGCGGAACGCTCGGGTAGACCTGTGGAAGCCGTTACACCGGAAAATGTGAGTGAAGTGACAAAAATTATAATGAAAGATCGTAAAGTGAAGCTCCGTGAGATTGCTGAGATGACACAGATATCATATGGAAGTGTGTTTACTATCCTTCATGAAAAATTGAGCATGAAAAAGGTTTTTCCAAGTGGGTGCCGCGATTGCTTTCGATGGAACAAAAACAGCAACGAGTCGATGATTCAGAAAGCTGTTTATCGCTATTTACTCGCAACAAAAAAGATTTCTTGCGTCGTTACGTGACCATGGACGAAACATGGATACATCACTACACTCCAGAGTCGAAGCGGCAGTCATCTGAGTGGCGCACAGCTGGCGAAAGCCGTCCGAAACGTCCGAAAACGCAGCAGTCAGCTGGCAAAGTCCTGGCGTCAGTTTTTTGGGATACACATGGCGTGATTTTCATTGACTACCTCGAAAAAGGTAAATTGATCAACAGTGATTATTATATTGACTTACTGGTGCGTTTGGAGGAGGAAATCGCAAAAAAACGACCGCACATGCAGAGAAAAAAAATCCTTTTTCACCAAGACAATGCACCCTGCCACAAGTCGATGAAAACAATGGCAAAAATGAACGAATTGGGTTTTGATCTGCTTCCCCACCCCCCATATTCGCCAGATTTAGCCCCCAGTGATTACTGGCTCTTTGCTGATCTTAAAAAAATGCTCCAGGGAAAAAGATTTGGCTCAAATGAGGAGGTCATCGCTGAAACTGAAGCTTATTTTGAAGCGAAAGATAAATTTTTTTATAAACATGGTATTGAAAAGTTGGAAAAGCGTTGGAACCATTGTATCACCCTAAAAGGTGATTATGTTGATGAATAAAAAAAAATTTTGCAAAAAAAATGTTGTTTTCATTGTTAGTCTCGGGACTTATTGATCCATGTGTTAAACATATAAATAGGCAACCTAAATTACAGTGCATTTGTTTTACCAATTAGAGTGCCACCTATGTGTCATTCTCACTACTTGTCAAACTATCCTCGTATATTCGAAACAATAAGTGAAAATATTATTTTTGTTCGAAAATTATTTCATTTACTGAAAGAAATGTAATAAAGTACATTCTGACATAAATTACAAACAAGTTTAATAATTATCAATGATTCCCTTGGGCCTGTGTTACAGAGCAAAGTTTTTTTAAAAAAAGTTTAATATTTGAAATTGACATTCTTGAGTTTTTTTTCTGCATTTATCTGAGTCTTATAACGGGTTTTTATTAAGGGCTTCCTATCTTTAAATTTAAATAAAACAAAGTGTGTGTGAGATGTCATCGCAATTTTTCATTCGTTTGAAAGACCTATCGATGGCATTATGTATGGAATATAGCATCGTGCAAATGTTCGCAGCGGCTTCGCTGGGTGGCGCGCATTCTTAAGAAATGCATGGCTGTTCTCTCTATAGAAGTAAAAGTGTGACGAAATCGCATACTTTGGTATTCCATTTCCAACCTCACATTTTTTTTCTAAAGAAACGCAAGAACTGTGATCCGTAGCATAACATAAAGACAGACATCTTGCAAAAATGTTGAACTAGCGCTATCTGTTGCAAAAATGAGACATGACTTTCTCGAAAGCCCAATGAAAAAAGAAGAAGAAATAAGTATTTGCAAAGCAAATCCTACCTCACATGTCTAGCAATCTGGAAAAACTATCCGGGAGATATTTTTCTATGTAACGGGTCTTTCATTAAGCGCATCCTATCTTTAAATTTAAATAAAACAAAGTGTGTGTGAGATATCATCGATATTTTTTATTAGTTTGAAAGGTAACATCGTGCAAATGTCCGCCGCGGCTTCGCTGGATGGCGCCCATCCGAAATGTACAATTTTCCATGACTCTGGCGCATAAATTAGGCTGAATTTGAGAGATGGTATGGATTATGTTGACTCTAAGGGCCTCTGTGGTTTGTAGCTTATTCGCATAGAACTGCGATTTAAGAAAGCCTCACAAGAAATGTTTGACGGGATCAAATCGCACGATCTCGGTGGCCAGTTCACATCACCTCCACGTGAGATGACCATGCACTCAATCGTGCGTGTAGAATGTCTAATGTGGTATGAACTGTGTAATACGTAGCGCCGTCCTGTTGAAACCATATGTAGTTGGTGTTCATATCATCCAATTCAGGCCAAAAAAAGGCCTGCCTAGGATTCTCCTGCACACTCTTATGAATAGCGGCGATGTTTTCGGTAGATCTTGCGTTTTGTTGTCGTACGGGTGTTGGTTCATTATTTATCCACCACACTGCGAATAGTCCTCTCGGCAATACGATTATGGCGACCGTACAATGGGCAAAGCGCACAGAACGTTGCCCGAACAGAACACCCATTTTTCATAAAACAATTTTATCATTTGCACGTGTTGTTAAACGCTATATTCGTCCATGGTGATATGGAAAAACAACATCAGATTAAAAAAAAACCCGAGTTGGCTTCACACCTGATGAATTAAAGTCAATGATCGAAAGTCAACACATGTGATTTTCACAATGAAAAGAGAAAGTTGTCCACCAATAATTTTCAGTAAACACGAAGTCCCTCAGTCTTCCAAGGCGAAATACATAGGAATACACCTAGACAGGAGGCTAACGTGGAGAGAACATATCGATGCAAAGAAGAAACAGCTAAATCTAAAACTAAAAGGAATGTACTGGCTCCTAAGACGAAATTCCAAACTCAGCCCAAAGAAGAAGGTTCTTTCGTATAAAGTTATGCTAAAACCTATCTTGGAGAGGTTCCAGTCAAACATTTTACGTACCATAATTGATGCCCGGTGGTTTGTGTCCAACGCATCATCAGAAGAGACTTGAAGCTGTTAACAGTGAAGGAAGTTGCACGCAAACGCAGCGTAAAATATTGTGTCAAACTTACAGTTCACCTTAACCGTTTTGTGCGTCAATTAGTTAATGAGTGCAACGATACTCGTAGACTAAAGCGATTGAAGCCATTAGACATACAGAATAGATGCTGATACTGTGTGAGTAACAAACAATGAATAGTATAAGTCTGTATAAGTAAGATGTTAAGCGTAAAAGAGATGATTTTTCCAAATAGCTGCCTACATGTTTTTGTTTTAATTTACCGATATCACATTTACTTATCGTCCATGGATAGACTGTAAATATATCTGGGAAAAAAAAATAATTTCTAATTTAATATAGAGAATTCTTTTCTAATATTTGTGTTCATTATCAATTAAAAGTGGTTCATAGTGTATACTGATCCGAAGTCGTAAACTATGAAATAAAATTAATATCGAAACTTTCGTATAAACGAACATAAAAATAACATAAAAATATATCCACCCAAACACGTATTACCACTTAGAATATTCGACAACACCATTTCCGAAAAATGTATTCTTTGTATATCTCCTTATTTTGGAAACACGATGCAGATAGTGAACATATATCAGTTTTATTATATGCACTGACGAGGTCAAATTCTACATATAAAAATTTATCTTTGCAATTTTATTCGACTTATATACCCGGTATTTTATCGTTCTTTCAGATAGTGTTTTTAACGAATAGAAATAATATACGAGGATAGTTTGACAAGTAGTGAGAATGACACATAGGTGGCGCTCTAATTGGTAAAACAAATGCACTGCAATTTAGGTTGCTTATTTATATGTTTACATTCCGATATTTAGATAAATCGGTTGATTAGTTTATTTTTGACAGCTGATTGAAAAAGAAGCAGCACGTCGTTTTGTTAAAATGGAAAAAGCAGAGTATCGTGCGGTGATTAAATACTTCGTAATTAAGGGTATGAAAGCTACCGAAATAAAAGATGAGTTACGGGAAACATTAGGTGAATCTGCTCAATCATCCGCCACAACAAGTAGATGAGTAAATGAGTTTAATCGTGGTAGAACAAGCTGTGTTGATGAAGCGCGCTGTGGAGCACCCAAAATCGTGACTTCTAAGGAAATAATTATAAAAATCCACAATATTTTTACGCCAGATCGACGACTCAAAGTGAGAGTGATAGCAGACATGGTAAAAATTTCAACAGAATGCGTACACCACATTTTAACGAAAGAATTGGGCCTTTCCAAGCTTTCGGCAAGATGGATGCCGCGATTGCTTACGACTGATCAAAAGTTCACTTGTTTGCGCATTTCCAATGAGTGTTTGGATCTTTATAAGCGGAATACGATTGATTTTTGTAGGCGATTTGTTACTTGCGATGAAACTTGGATACACTACAGTACAGCCGAAACTAAACAACAGTCGAAACAATGGTTAGAACGTGGTTCTGCACCTCCAAAGAAAGCGAAAATCACTTTATCGGCAAACAAGGTGATGTCATCAATTTTTTGGGATTCAAAGGACATTTTGCTCATTGATTACCTTCAGAAAGGTGGCACAATAAACGGATAATATTATGCAGAACTTCTACAAAAATTAGATGTTGAGATTCGTGCTAAACGGCCAGGAATGCCAAAGAAAAAGATTCGGTTTCACCAAGACAACGCTCCCTCGCATACCAGCACAGTTGCGATGTCCAAAATCCACGAGTTGCATTTCCAATTAGTACCGCATGCGCCTTGTTCGCCGGATCTAGCCCCTTCCGACTTCCACCTTTTTCCAAAATTGAAAACGCCACTAGGTGGAAAGAAATTTTCGTCTAACGACGAGCTTATCATTTTCGTAAATGAGTATTTTGCAAGCCTTCCGGAATCGCGTTTTAGAGATGGCATAAGGGCATTGGAGCACCGTTGGAATAAATGTATTGCTCTTTTAGGAGAATATATTGAAAAATAAAAATTATTTTGTATTTAAAAAATTCGTTTTTCTTTTCCATTCTCACTACTTGTCAAACTACCCTCGTACGGGATGGGGCTTGAATGATGAACGAAATTGCTTAAGTTAAAAATAAGTACACAACTGCCTTTAGCTGTCAATTATAAAAGATAAGACTTACTTAATTATCACCAAATGCACGCTAAGTTGTAAATTACTGACAGTTTTGAATATTGATGAAAAGCGGAGGTAAATTTTCATCTGAGCATTTTGGATTTTGTCGGGAAGACGACTAAAAATACTTTTGACAAAGTACAAGATGATCAGAATACATTTTATAAGGGAGACTTTGAATTACAATCCTAGGATCTCATAATTATATTGAAGTAGCAAGACGATCACAAATTAAGTGTCGCGACAACCACATCTCTTTCTGGTGGAATTCCACTACCGAAGAGAATAAAAAAAGCTTAACAGGTTGGAAGGAAGAATATGTAAATAGCTGTACATACAAGGGTAGCCGTTTATATTGCGGACACTGGCAACACTATCAGTATTGCCTCCAATATGATGATTGCATCGTGAAGTTTGTCATTTTTGACAATATATTTACCTTGACAGTTTTATTATCCGGTCGCTATTTCTATTGTTGACAGTAACCTGAAAATTTTATGTCAGCGAAAAAATTGAATTAATTCGCGAACATTTTCGTGCATTTATTTTTCATAACATTCGGCGTGGATTATCTCAACAAGAATACATCGACGAGTTGAATTCTTTATATGGTGATGAAACAACAACGGAAACTACAGTATATGGATAGTATAGTGAATTCAAACTTGGATGGTGTTTTTTTCACGATGAATTTCGTGAAGGTCGTCCCACAAATGTTGTTATGTCGGAAAACATTAATGCAGTGGCTGAGTTGATAATTCAAGACCGTCATGTGACATATAGTGAGATCGAGGCATCTCTAGGAATTAGTAACATCAGCGTGCATAAGATCCTACATGAACATTTAGCCGTTAAGAAGCTATGTTCACGTCGGGTAAAACATAATTTGACAACCGCTCAAAAAAGGACTCGCTAGGACTGGTGTCAGGAAATGCACAAAAAATACAATGGCGGTGCTTTCAAGACTGTGTGGGTATTCCAAAATGAGCCAACACCAACAAAATTTGTTCGCGTTCGAAGCACATCAAAACAAATGGTCGCCTGTTCTTTCGGTAAAAGCCGGTCACGTTGCAACCGTGCCTTTAAAGAGATGTAGAACGGTCAATTCCGAATGGTACACAACTATTTCTTTGCCAAAAGTTGTTGAAGAAATAAGGAAAACAAACCGAAAACGATGAGCCATCCACCATACAGTCCTGATTTAGCATCCCATGATTTGTTTTTATTCCCACACGTGAAGAATAAACTTCATGGTCAACGGTTTTCTACGCTGGAAGAGGCAATTGAGGCATTTAAAACTCATTGGAGATACCGCCACAGTGGTAGCAATGCTTTTCGGATTGGTTTAAACGAATGCCAAAGTGCATTGATTTTCAAGCAGAATATTTTGAAAAGCAATAAAACTATTTTCGATAAGAAAAACTTTTTTTGTTTGTTATTCCCGAAATATAAACGTCTACCCTCGTATTTTGCGTTTAGTTTTGATACCTTATAAATCCAGTCTATCAATCCAAAGAAACGAAAAAAAATTGTTCTCCGATATTATTTGGACAGCACTTAATTTTGTTAATTTTTTAAAGGTTGGAAAGGTGTATTTTATTTAAACTCTATTATGCAATGAATAAGAATATTATTAGCTTATTTTTATTAGTTTATCTCGAAGTTATTTATTTTATGTTTAAATTCAAGCACTAAAACTTAATTTAAAAGGTCTTTTTAGTTTATTAAAAGTGGAAATTACGAAACTGAACTTACATTAGAAATACGGGCTTTGAAAAGATCTAAGAAAGCGTACTTTTCTTTTAATAATCTCCTCCAATGAAAAGGAAAAAGGAAAACTTAAGTTGTTTGATGTTTCGCTTCTTTTTCGACCTCTTCTGTGGACTGAAAGAAATTTAAAAAAATTCGAAATATCACCTTTCCCAAATAAATTAAATTGGGACGAATTCACACTCCATTTCCATTTCGTTTTAACAATTTAAAAGTTTTCTCGCTTCAGTAAAGTTGTTTTCATTTGAGAACGTTCAAGTTCTTTTATTCAATAAATTATGTATTGTTTCCAGGAAAATAATTAGAAACTTCAAAAAAGTTTTTTATGCATTAAATTTATAATTGTTATGTTGTTCTTATGAATTGTTAATGTTATCTTTACGTTTAATTATGCAAGTACAAATAAATTACCAAAGTAAGGCGATCGATATTTGCTTGATGTTATTACGAATTAATTTTTGTAATAAAACAACTTTGTATTACATAATAAATTTGTCAAGAGACCGAACCAGTTTTCTGTTGCAAACTCGTTTTAAAGACCATCTGTTTTCTCCCTGTTCTGTCAAAGATGTAAGAAAAAATGCTTTCTATCAGAGTGAAACAATACTTTCAGACGTCAGAAAAAGACATTCCACTATTTACCAAGATCATAGAATCACCGATTTCATTGAGAAGTCATCAAAAGAGAAAAAATATCTTTAACTACTTGCCTGGACTTGAACCATGCTTTTGATGTGGTCCATAAAGACCTGATTTTCCAAACTTTTAAAATTTTATGTATTATAACGATATAAATGAGTATTCGAAATGGGCGAATGACTTTTGGCACTCTCTGTATGACTGATGAGGACATGAATACAATCAGATGGATTATAATCATGGCGTTTTTTTTCAAATTAAAAACTCTTTAGAAATGCTACCCACAAGGTAGCATATCTAAAGTAATAATGCACATTCGAGGGTAAACAAGTACTTTTATTAAATTCATTACAAATGAATTGGTAACTAGCAAATAACTTCAGTCCTTATTTTGGTATTTTGCTTTTGAGGATCTTTTAAATAAGTCAGCCATCCTTAGAAAAAGCTCTTTGTGGTGGTCTAGAGTTGTAAGTGCAAAGCCTTGGAGTATCTGGCTGTTTAGTAAAAGCCGCCCGCCATTTTAGGCATACCTTTATAAGGAAAATAGTTGGTTAAGTTATAATTTTGTTTCGGCATTAGTAATAAGTGTATGGTAGTTTGAAAGGTACAGTGAAACCATTATATGTCACCACGATGGCTACTGTGCAAATGCAGCGTTGGATAGAATGAATTCAGCTCATTAATCTGTATGGTTTTCATGCGTATGCTGTTCGAAGAAGAATACTCGCAAGAGTAACGCCTCTAACAACAAATTTTAATGCGTACTAAGCTGTATACTTCATTTGATCATTGAAGAGCAGGAAGCGAAGCAGCTCAGCACCCCAAGAATTGGAATAGGAGCTTATAGTTGTCACAGTGTATCTGAGAGATTGGATTCAGCGCCATTTATCTAATTTCAACTGTACGGGTACCAAATAAGTTGTAATCTGCTTCTGGGTTTCCGGGCTGGAACCGCGTCACTAGTATATCTGCCGACGTTTCGTACCCATTTGTATGGGACATCTTCAGGACTGAACTACTGCACTGAAACTAAGAAGTCCCATAGCATGGGACGTACCAAATCAAATAAGTTGTAGTTTATTCAGTTTAACACTCCGAGGATTGGAATACGATGTGTAGCAATTAAATAACAAAGACTGGTGTGAGAAATGTTCTTTATTGGAAATAAACTTTTCTCCTTCAACATATTTCCTCTCCTATCTATACACCGCTGTATACATAGGTGTCTTCCATTGTCCAAAACAATACTGTAGTTCATCAGTTGTCAGTCTCTTCAACAACTCTCTCGTGTTTGCTTTTATATGTTCAACAGACTGAAAATGTGTTCCCTCTAACATACTTTTCCCTTTTTGGAACAGGTAGAAGTCACATGGTGCGAGATTTGGCGAATATGGAGAATGATCAAGTACAGCAATGCAGTCGTCTGCTAAAAACTGCTTCATAGATAGGGCATTATGCGCTTGTGCGTTGTCCAGGTGCAAAATCCACGGGTCGTTCTTCCACAAATCCGGTCTTTTCTTCTTGATTTCCTCAACTTAATTATGACTTCTTTGTAGTATTTTAGATTAACGGATTGGCTCTCAGACATCCACTCAATCATGATAACATCCTTGATATCGAAAAAAACGATCAGCATTGCCTTCAATTTCCACTTGCTCATTCGTTTTTCGCGCACGTGACATAACATTACCACCAAACACCTTCTTTAACATTTGTTGAGATTCTCTTGGCGATCTTTTTAATTTGACGAGGAATTTCGTTAATTCACTGCTCGATTTTTTTATCAACCTTTATGATGGCACTACTAAGTTACAGTGTCCTCTACAATTAAAGCTCGAAAGCAAACTAAAGCAGGCAGAGGGACCAAACAGCGGGTTGTTGCTTGGGAAGTAACAAGTCAATGATATTGCAATTACAGCTTCCACCGACGCGGCTGCACGATGGAAGGAGCCTCTAGTTTTCACAGTGTATTTGCACTCTATCTGGTGCTATTTATGTAATTCCAACTATACGGGTACCAGATAAGTTGCAGTTTAAGCATTTATTCCGTTTATTCAGTTCGTTTTATTCATTTCATTTTTTATACTTCCAAATATATATATTTTTAATATCAACTAACAGTCGAGCGTTGATGATTACTTTAAAAGCTAGAATTTGACTTTACAATTATATGTTTTAACATCTCAAATAAGTAGCATTGGCCTTATCCGCGCTTTATAGTGTATTTGATATTCACGTTTTAAATTACCATATTTATCCTTTTTTAATAAATAGAGTGTTTCGTCCATTATGTGTTACAATGTAACCTATACCTATTAGATATTAGAGCTTGTGTTTTTTACGTAAAATATTATTTTAGCTTTTTAATTTTTCAACAATAACCTGACAATTTTGTTTATTCAGATTGTCATTTTTGCCAAGCATATAACAGTGGACCATTGCTACCAATGTAACATTATCACTTGTATTACATTTAACCAAATTTATTACCGGCGTCAATAACATTTCTTTCTATTATGCTACTCGTATTGTTTGTACGATACGTGTAATCTATTATACATATTTTATCACATAAATTAATAATTGGCATTAGATATTATATTTTTCTTACTATCTCGAATACCCACGTCGTTTTGTCACCGACTGGCGCTCACAATATTAGTATCTCGTAAAAATGTGTGAAGATGATCTTTTCCCTCCATTCTGTAACATACGAGGGAGCGTTTTTATATTCGCGGAATGAGCGGGTTGTAGAGGGGTGAGTAGGCGCATTGGTGGCGTGGCCTGTGCAGCGACTCATGATTAGTATAAGTACGAAGTTTCATTGTTATTAGACAGTTAGTCTTTGAGCTATCGTCAACCAAGTAACATAATCAGGAGTGAAAAGTGAAATATGGAAAAAATCGAATATCGTGCCGTTATAAAGTTCCTTACCAGGCAAGGAAAATCAGTCGCGACCATAATGAATGAGATGTCATTGGTTTACGGCGACTCTTGTCCAGGAAAAACCATGGTGTACAAGTGGCATAGTTTATTTAAACAAGGAAGGGAATCCCTTGAAGACGACCCGAGGCCGGGCAGGAGCAATGAGGTGACCACGCCAGCACTTATCCAAAAAGTTGAACAAATTGTACTCGAAGATGCTCGACTAAAGAAGAAACAACTCGCAGAAATGGTTGGAGTATCCGATACAACAATTTGTAAAATCCTACACGATCATCTCGGCATGTCTAAGGTCAGCGCAAGATGGGTGCCGAGAATGCTCACGCCGCCGCAAAAACAACAGCGCGTAGAGTGTTCGCGTGCATTTTTGGACCTCTGTAATGAAGGCAAGGATGGTGTATTGAGTGGAATTGTTACTGGAGACGAAACTTGGGTTCATCATTATGAACCTGAGTCCAAACAAGACACCATGCAGTGGCATAAAAAGGGCACAGCACCTCCCAAGAAATTTAAAGTGTCACAATCAGCTGAGAAACTCATGGCAACGGTATTTTGGGACTCGGAAGGAATATTGTTGATTGATTATAAAGATAAAGGTGTTTCTATAACCGGAGAATATTACGGCAGTTTCGGCGTATTTTGCAGATAAAGAGAAATCATTTTTTTATGAGGGTATAAATAAATTAATTGAAAGATGTGAAAAATGTATCCGTCTTGCAGGTGAATATATTGAAAAAGAAAAATAATTTGGTTTTTTTATTTCCACCCCTTGTCCCCCATTTCGCGAATATAAAAACGCTCCCTCGTAATACGTTGCAATAAAAATATGCATACTACTGGCAGATCTCTTGACGGTGGTGTTTCCATTGCACTTCGTAGTGAAATTAGATACGAAATAATTGACGTCTCTTCCATTAGATTGATAGCTTTTTTGATCGATCTGATTGTACTCGTATGTAACTGTAACACTGATCAGCTCTTGTACTTTTTCATTCTAGTGTATAATCCACCGAATTTTTCCACGACATGTTCACTAAGCAGACCTGAGATTCAACGGACAGATTCTTCTGAATCCTAAATCATTTTTCAATATTTCCATGATGTGTAAATATCCCTCGATGAGGTGCCGACTGTCAACGAAGTTTTGCAATGGTTTTGCTAGTTTGAGGTTGGAGAGGATAACTCATGGTCATTAAGCTCCTTAACACACGTTCCCGAACTGTCTTTGAAGTCGACAATGAATGTCAGTTTTATCGACATTCTCACGAGTGAGGATATACTGCGCAATTGATATGTATACCTCCTTCTTGTTCATCATTTTTGCTCCTACGAAGGAAGAATCAGAGCGGTTGAGGCCGTTTCCCCACTCCTGACATCCCAATTAACGGCTGCTAGAAGCCATGCCAAACGCAGATGACTTTAGCGGCCAGAATTCGGAAAAACGTGTCTATATTTGGTGTTTTACATGGTGGACTAAGTACTTATCAATATTTTCTCGTGCAACTCATAAGTTTGCTGTAAGATTAATTGGGGTTAATAAAGTTTAAGAACTGCTCTCCTTTTTTCTACCGCCGACTCCAAAATTCTCGATAGATTTTATGTAAATAATTCTGGGAGTAAATTTAATATTCATGTCTTAATCTTGCTACAATTTAACAATTAGATAAGACAAGATAATAGTCTCTATTGACAAAAACAAAATTAACATAAATCGTACAGATTTTTCGAAACCGAAATAAGGAAAGCTCCTAGATGTTGATTTCCCGAATTTTGTTGCACGTTATATGTAAAACACTGCACATTACATCCTTTCAATTTTGTTTACTTCAATCATAATAATTTCAACGTGACCTGGATGCCGGAGTAAACGTATTTACGTCTGTAACACATTTCGTTCCGGTTGAAAACATCTCGACGTTATCAGTTTTTATAGGGTAGGTGGCGGTGGTGATCGTGGCGGATTGTGGATGATTTGACGTTAACTTTCCGCCTTTGAAAATGCCGCTGCTGCCCCCTCCGTCACATGACCGCCACAAAAACATTACGGCATATAGAAAAAATATTCCTCGTTTGATTTTTTGCTAGTTGGAAAAAAGACTATATCGTTTACAGACGCGTATACACACACACACACACACATATATATATACCGGGTGTCCCATGACATGATGGCAATAATTTAAGGATGTGCTACTCTTCGAGTTAAAAATTTCTACGGAACATATGGCCAAAACTCTATCGTAACTGAGCTACAAGCATTGGTAGTTTTAGATAATCCTACTAATGCATGTATTATATGCCGCTGCAAAAAACTCAATAAAAATCATTTAAAAAGAATTCGCTTTATTGAATTAGTTGTTCAAAATGTCCACCCACTTACTATATATATAGTCTAACTCTTAGAATTGAAGAAGTAGCTCTGCTAGTAGTCTCAAAATTAGCGCGAATAGTATCTGCGGCGTCCGTAATTCTAGCAAAAAGTTGTTTTTCGTGTTCAAGTTGTTCTGCATAAACCACGTCTTTCAGTCTTCCTCATAAAAAATAATCTAGAGAATTAAAGTCTGATGCCCTTGGCGACCAAGCAATTGTGGAATTTCTTCCGATTCAACGGTTTGCATAATTTTGATTATGAAAATCTTTTACTTGCTTACCAAAGTACGTTAAACTGTGATAATCATGTCATAGGACATCCAGAATGTATATAAAGGTGTTTCAAATTGCGCGGTTTTTTTTAAGAATAAATAAAATATAGATGTGAACAGAGTTTTTAGAAAATTGCGTGAATCTTATGGTTTAAATAATCGTCCATCTGAAATCACTATTGGTCGAATTTCAAGAGACCGGTTCCGTGGAAGATCAAAAAACTGAAAAATACAGTCGTAGTGGTAGAAAATATTGGTTTGGTTCGTGAAAGTGAAATGTTCATTAGACGATGTTCACAACAACTTGGACTTAGTGGATCAACAACATGGCGTATTTTACACAAGGCTTTAGCTCTGAAGGCGTATTAAGTTCAAATAACACAGAAACTCAAGCCACTAAATCATTTTAAACGCCGTTCATTTGTCAATTTCATCAATCAACAACCAGCTAATTTTTCTCAAAAAATAACGTTTTCCGATGAGACATTTTGAACTTGGTGGCTATGTTAATAAACAAAATTGCCGTATCTGTGGTGAGGAAAATCCACGAATTATTCATGAGAAACCTATGCATCCTAAACGAGTTACTGTTCGGTTTGCATTATGGTCAGGTGGTGTAATTGGACCTTACTTTTTTGAAAATACTGCTGGAGAAGCTGTAACTGTCAATGGTGATCGATATCGTTGGGTGATAACCGAATTTTTGTGGCCTGAATTAATGAATATTGGTCAAGAGGATATGTGGTTTCAACAGGATGGCGCTACACCTCACTTTGTACACGAATCAATTGATTTATTGAGAGAAAAATTTCCTGGACGTGTAATCTTAAGAAACGGTGACGTAAATTGACCACCAAGATCATGTGATTTGACACCGTTAGACTATTTTCTTTGGGGTTTTGTGAAAAATCAGGTTTATAAAAACAAACCACAATCAATTACTGCTTTGAAATATGAAAATATTCGTGTCATTAGTGAGATAGAGCCTCAATTATGTCAAAATGTCATTGAAAATTTTAACAAAAGAGTGGACGTCTGTGGAGCTGCAAGAGCAGACCATTTGGCAGTTTTCGCATAACTGATACTTCAATTACAAATAAAAATCTTAAAAAAAGTATTACTTAAACAACTTTAATAAATATTCTTCTAATTTGATTAAATTTTTTACCACCTATAGTTTTTATTACTACCTGGCACAATCTCCGCAATGTCTCTAGTAATTTCGTCAGAACTTCCAGTTCCATTTTTGATTAAGCATCTTGTAGTTGGGTTGATAGTGTTTTATAGATGTTAGAGCTGACTTTTGCACTTGTCCGCTTAGTTCATCTCATAACAGCTCTATAGGATTCAAGTAGGGCTCTGAGGCGGCCATTTCATAATAACAATTATTACTTCACGTTTATATTTCTCTAAGTACCCCCGACACAATTTGGGCTTGCACTCGTTGTTATTGTCTCGCTGAAACACAGAGTTTTCTACATTTAGCCGTGTTTCAGGAGAAATAGGTTTCTGTTCCAAAATTTCCCTGTACTGTGTTTTTTTTTGTTAGAATACCGTTTATTTTAGTAAAATCACAAACAGATGTTCCAGTGAAACAACCTCAAACCATTACTCATCTTCCATGCTTGGTGGGGTGGATATAATGCATAACTCGAGAACTTATTCTCCGGCTGTGGATAAACGTTTTCCTTTTTGAACCGAATATTTCGAATTTGGATTTGTCGGTTCAGACCATTTTTTTCCACTCTTCCAACATTAAATATCTGGGTTGTCTTACCTCAGCTAACTGTTTTGATTATTGTTAAATCCTTATTATCTCTTAGGCAACATGGATTTATTCCTGGCAGATCTGTTACCAATTTGGTCGAGATTACTCAATTTATCGGGAAGCAACTTGCTAAATGTCTACAAGTTGATATCATATACACGGACTTCAGTAATGCTTTCGATTTTATAAACCATGGAATTTTGATTTCCAAGTTGACATCTTTTAGGTTTGCTGCGAATAATACTAATTTGTTTTTTTCCTATCATTCAATCCTATCATTCATTATAATGTGTTCCCGTCTAATTTCTTCGATATTTTCTCTGGTGTCCCACAGGGACGATCTCTTGGAACGTTTTGACTGTAGAGTGTTAGCTTATGCAGATAATCTAAAAATCTTTAGCAGTATTAATTCACCTGAGGATAGCATTAAGCTTCAAACAAATCTGTGCATTATTGACGAATAGTGCACCCATAATCAGATTCAGGTAAACATCAACAAATGTGCTGTTCTCTCTTTTAGCAGAAATGACGCTCCGTTTCACTATGACTATAATGTTTGTCAATCTTCTATACCTAGAGTATACAACTTTAAAGATCTTGGAGCTTTGTTCGACTCGCATCTTAGCTTTTCTAAGCATAGAAGTGGCATAACTACATCAGCTTCCAGAAGTCTAGGGTTTCTTATTCGGTCCTGCAAGGGTTTTAGTAATCCGCACACTTTGAAGATCCTTTACTCTTCTCTTCCGGTCAAAAATGGAATGCGTTGCAATAGTGTGGTACCCGCATTATCATTACTCCAGCAGTTACTACTGGAACATGTTCAGAAGAGATTTATCAAGTATTTATCTTATAGGAATGATAGACATTATCCTGCCTTTAGTACTGCATATGAAGGTCTTCTTGCTAGACATAATTTCGAATATTTTGTTTATGCAGAGATCATTAGATCGTCAGTACCTAGAGCAAGAACTAATGTTTTTTTTTACAAGGTTCCACTGGTACATATGTGCATGAATGCCAATGAATTATACTTGAATCCCTTTCTAATACATCATTAATCAACAGAGACCGTCTTGTTTGGCTGGGTGCTTTTTTTGTATTATATTAACTGAACTTATTATTCTTAACGTTAGTAATACGAGCATGTCCTGTAATTGGATAGTTATCTCTTGGGCATTAAAGATTATTATTATTATTATGCTTGTGCCATATCGGAATTCTCCCGACCAATTTTTCTTTGCATGAACGCCTTTTCACTGTTGTGTTTTCGATTAATGTTTGTCTTTGCTGCAATTTCTGGAGCTCTTTTTCTATACGTTTTACTTTACAAAACTATTTTGATCACTGAAGGTTGATATATAACCCCTTTCCACATTAATTTTCGTATTCTGTATATGTATTTCGTCAACTAGTTGTCGAAATACGACAGGGAATCGAAGGAGTTATATATCGACCTTCAGTGATTAAAAGGAGGGTTATATATCAACCTTCAGTGATTAAAAGAGTTTTTCATCATCATGACGATTCATGACAACTTTGTTGTCGAACTACGTATACAGATTACGAAAATTAATGTGGAAAGGGGTTATATATCAACCTTCGGTGATTAAGTTAATCAACCACAGGCTCCATCAAAATTACGTACAAAACTATTGCGCGATTCATCGTTGGTGTTGTCATTTTTGGTCAGCCTGGCTGTTTTTTATTCAATAAACTGTCAGTTTCATCATATTTTCTAATATTATTATACTCATAGTTCTGCGCTTTAAGTTCAGTAATTTCGCGATTTGTCTATAAGTTTTGTGAATATTATGAGACACTATAAGAACACGTGTTTGAACCGATAGCTCTTTTCTACGCGGTATTTTTCAAAATATGAATTTTATTTTAAAATAATACACAAACATTACGACACGAACTCTTTACACTTCTGAAGTTACGAAAATTAAATTTTTTATACAAATATCATACCTCTCTTTACTTGGTTTCTGACTTGATGTATGTAAAATTTCCGAGAAAAGATCTTTATTTAATTGCCTGACTTGGATTGTAAAATGGTCGTTATCGATAATTTAGTTATAAAGTACTTAAATAAATAAATAGGGAAGAATATGCATGCTTATGTCTACATTTTAATTAAAATTTAATAACATATTGATTTACTTAGGCTATAATATTGTTTATTTAGGTGATATGAAAATATACACGTGCGTAAATACGTAATACCGGTAGCCTATATATATTAGAGTGTATATACTCGTAGAGTACTACATGTGAAACTTTCACGCTTATCCATATTCGGAAAACATTAATGGTGTAATAAAATCGCTTTTTTCCTGTTTGAATTTTGAACGTATCTTTTGCTTATTTTTTCGATTTTTCGATAATCGAATTCCGTTTTAACAAATGATCGTTGTTTGTGACTAATTCAGATTGAATTTTCGAAACACGAGCGCACAGACGTCACCTAATTGAACTTTATTTTATTTTCGTCCACCGTTATAGGATTATTAGTGTCAAAGAGATTAATCGCTTTCGGATTTCTAGAAATTCGTGTTTGTCGCAATATCATATTATTCAGGTTGCGTTTGCTATTCATTTGATTCAGAACAGTTGGATTATAATTTCCTTTCGTTATGTAATTATCTTTGGTTTATACGACTTTTATCTCGAGAACAATCTGACTCCATTTTAAACGAAATTAGTAACGCCGTCCCTTCGCGGGAGATCTATTTACTAAGTGTTAACATTTCTGTATAATCTGCAAAAGTTTCATGATATTTCATTTACTAAATGGCAAGACAAAATGTATTTAAGTTGACAGTAACTTGTATTCTTCGGTTGAAAAATTAAAACAGAGTAAAGACTTGACAAATTTGTACTGAAAATAGTCAAAATGTTATGGAAGCGCTCCAAAGCTTACAATATCTATTCTAGCTATGTATGTATCTGAGATGCTCGTATAAAAGCAATTAATATTATATAATCGACTATTCTGAGGAAGCAGGTAATTTCGAGAGTATCACAAATACTTGATTTGGGAGTACTTTTTGATTCCATTTACTAGTCGCATACTCTGTTTATGCTCCTTCGCTTGAAGAGTACTTGAATTTATCATACGATCCTCAAGGGATTTTAATAATATGAAAACATTAGTAACCTTATACCATACGTTGGTTCGAACCAAGCTGGAATATGTGTCCGTTGTTTGGATGCCGTATTATGTTTACCAGGGGCTTCTTATTGAGCGAGTACAAAAAAGATTTTTAAAATTTTCAACTTTTAGACAGGACGAAGACTATCCTGCTCGTGGTTTAGATTATACTATCTTGCTTGGGAGACACGGTTTTCAAGCATTATCTTTGCGACGTGATATTTGGAGTGCCAGGTTCACTTTTAATATAGTAAATAATACTATCGACTCTCCAACATTATTATCTCAAATTTACTTTCTTGTGCCCTCCCGCGGAACCAGATCTGGGGATGTACTTCGCGTCCCAAGAGCTAGAACTAAAATTATGGTCAAGAGCCTGCTGTACCATAAGGTCAAAAGCTCCAGCGAACATTTTAGTGATGTTTAACTTTGAATATTGAATATTATAGTTTTAGGTGCAATAGTTAGTATGTCCTTTTAATTTGTTTCACATTTAGAATTACTTTTTGTTTTATATTACATTTATTCACTTTGTATGTATTGTCCTGTCAGTGGATGTAGTCTGTTGGACAATAAAGGTTATTATTATTATCTTTAGCGATCGTTTAGGAGTACGTAAAGTATGTTTTTATTGAATACCAAATATCTTGATACAAAGCGATTCTTACATGTTTTATGCGTAAATTTCAAAATTATTTCAAATTAATTTTCAAGCATACAGCGTTTTAATAATGAACTACTTTATGTAACCCAGAAAAACATGGATTCAAAAGTTGTTGATGAGAAGAATATTATATGCATCCCATAACCTTCTTTGGAGCAGGAGAACCATTATGTCTCCACTGTTGACAAAATTTTACTTCGAGTGTATAACGATTAAACTAAGTTTTATCTTTGGAGATAAATTGGCGCATAAGAGTTGCCACGTTTCTTTGGAAATGCTCCAAATACCCATAAGAAATATGCATTTGCACCAACTTTTGATCAACGTTCACCACTCGGAGCATCCCCTTGGCGGACAACTTCTTCATAGCCAACTCCTTATTCAAAATGCATGCTCCACGTTCTTTGGAGATGGTAATATCATAGCAGGCACTTTTTCAACAATTTCCGATATAATAGCAGTTTTTGGTC
Source organism: Dermolepida albohirtum (assembly GCA_031893035.1). Lineage (NCBI taxonomy): Eukaryota > Metazoa > Arthropoda > Insecta > Coleoptera > Scarabaeidae > Dermolepida > Dermolepida albohirtum. The sequence continues at coordinate 61,368 of JAVIWB010001312.1, read as the reverse complement.
GACCACTATGTGGTGCATCCCGTCATTAACGATCATTCAACTACGTTTGTACCCTTACGAACCCATTTATTAACTAGCAATGAACCAATGATAAAACAGAAAAAAACACACTGAAAATAAATATTTATAGGTCCAATATAAGGAAATGAATTGTGGCAGTATTAAAAAAAAATAATAATATTATTTACGAGGGTAGTCCCATAAGTACTCGGCCTGACGTAGAGATGGCGATAGTTGTTTGAAAAATATTAATGTATTAGAAAGTACACAATCTATAAAGCATTTGTTTCAAGTTTAAAGACGCCATGTTAACCGTGCAAAACGTTGTATCGAAGGCGACTACTTTGAATAAAATAAAAGAATTTTACCAAAATAGTGAGTTTTTGTTTTTATTTTAAAAAAGTTCGGCTTTCTCTGCGACACACTGTGTATATTTATATAAAGCGTAAAACCAATAACATCGCCAAGCCAAGTATCGATGCTAATTAATAACGTAATTATATTCATACGCATTGCTCGGAACGACCGAAAATTGACAGAAATATTTGTTTCACTGGTTCGAATTTGTCCATGTATAGAGACATATAGACACATGTGTATTTCGTATAGAGGATCTTCACCAGTTGCGCCGGAATAAATGACAAGCCTAAGATGGTAAATAGTTTGTAAAATTATCAAAATTGTCTTTATTAAAATCTAAAGTATAATTTCAATAACATATTGTCAATTTGTATTTAATAACTGTTTCTGTAATGCAATTTATCGTACATTAGAGGAACTCGAATTCACTCTCTCCATGGTCTAATGGTGATGGCACATTCCCGGAGAGAATGAGATTATGGATTCTAGTCCGCGTCAATAACAGAATTTTTGTCAAAAATTTCTGCATTGCTTGTAAGATGTATGAAGCGGTTTAAATTAGAATATTTCGGTTTGGCATTGTAAAAGCGCATAATTATATAAAGGGTACTAGGAAAGTTTTGCAATATGACGCAACAATGAATCGTAGGAAGCTGCTTGTTGCTGCATGTTACGACATGTTCATACGTACACAGCAGCCGCCGCGCCATGTCGATGGGCTCAGTTATTCGTTAGCAGTGAGTGTGTAAAGTACTTGCGATGGCATCGTGGTCACGAAATGAGATAAGGGCAGTTTTGCGTTATAATTTCTTGCGTGTTTTAAACATAGACCAGTGCTTCGTAGAAACGACTTTTGCACTAGGTGATGTTTGTCCACATCGCACAACGATATTCAGGAGGTATAGAAAATTTGAAAGGGGAAATGTAACTGTGGAGGATGCTGAGAGGCCGGGAAGGCCACGAACGTCAGTTACGGAGGAAAACGTTACTACTGTGAGGAGTGAGACCTACCAACATATAGAGGGTACTTCAGACCTAAATGCACCAGCAATTCGTCCGATTATGCATAATAATTTGCACGTGAAGAAACTTTGTCCTCTCTGGGTGTCGCATCGACTGAATTAAGAGCAGATGACACGACGTGTGACTTATTGTCGGGAGATGCTAAAAAAGTTTAATAAGGGACAATTTCGGTATGTGAACAACATCGTGACAGGTGATGAGATTTAGCTGTACTATTAAGATGTGCCGACCAAACCTCAAAACAAAGTTTGGGTCTTTGATGATGAGGACACACCCGTAGTTGTCAGAAAATCCCGATTTGTAAAGAAGAAAATGATAGCTGTATTTTTCAGATCGAGTGGAATTGTGGAACGCGTCGTTTTGGAGACACAGAAGTCAGTCACAGCCAAGTGGTATACTGAACAGTGCCTGTCTAAAGTCGTTGGGTCGTCGAAGAACCTGCGGCCAAAGTCAAGAATGGACACCTGGTTTCTCCATCACGATAATGCTCCGGCTCACCGCGCCAAAGCCTGCACCGACAGGATTGAAACTTGTCGAGCACCCTCCCTACAGTCCAGATCTTGCTCCCTGCGACTTTGCACTGTTCCCGCATGTGAAGGTAAAGCTAAAAGGGAGGCGGTTTTCCAATAATGAGGACCTTCTGCGAGCTTGGGACAACGAGCGTGCTTCACTCCCTGGTGAAACTTGGCTGATTTGAAGATTAGTTTCGGAGGATGGAGAGGTGTATTGAGTGTAGAGGAAATTCCTTTGAAAAAATTAAATAAACAAAGCTGTATTGCAAAACTTTCCTAGTACCCTTTGTATGCAATATAAAATCACTTCCTTTAATTCCTTTCACTACCTTATTTTCATGTTCATTCTGACGGTTTTCCACAATTAATATTTTATGTGAAATAGATGTTTCACACTGTGTAAAAGTGGTAAATAATCTAGAAGAAATTCCCTATTTCGTTTTATGGAAAAGCACGCGAAGATCGAAGGAAAACTTCGGGAGCAGATCAAAGTTACAATTTCACTCCGAAGCTGTCGTAAAAGTAACGACGAAATATTTACGAAAATAAGATTATTGCACGGCGTAATAACATTGGCGTTACGGCGAAATTCTCTGTGTTAAGTGCGTCCTCTGTACGATATTTTGCGATATTAAGCCGCTGGAGACCGCATGTATACACGTGTACGTGTACGTAAAATTTTTAAATTAGATTCGTCGCTTTTGCCGGTCCGTGTGTTGGCTGCGCCGTGTCTCGCGTTATTGGTATTCCTTTTTCTGTATTTTTAGCTAGAAAACGGTTCTCTTCGTTGGATTCACAGTTCGGGTATTTTTTATAGAAAGTCTACGTTGTTTTGAAAGCATAATAAAAAATTACTGTGCCACATACTGGCGTCATAAAAACATATTCCGTTTTCTAATGTGAAAATGTCGGAAAACGAAAGAACATTGTGTGTATTGCGCATTTTAATTGTCATTCTCTTCCGACCGGTTGTTATAATTATTTTGTACAGTTTTAAAGGCACTTTGTCTACGTATAAATAATTGTTTCTAGGTTTTAATAGTAATGGGTGATCCACTAGGATGTACTTTCTTCAATAGCGATTTTTTAGGAGATAAAGCGTGAGTTGTGTCAAATTTTTACCCTATTTCAGTTAAGTATTGTGCGACATTTTATTATGGAGAAACTCAGCCTGGCACAGCGTCTACAAATTATTCAGCTGTATTACGAAAATCATCGTTCCACGATGGTCTATGTAATCGGTCCATCGAATGCACAATTCCCTATACTATCGAAAAATTTGAAACGCAATTTTCATTATTGGATAATACGCGACCAAATGGACCACATCCAGCACGTAGTGAAGAAAATATAGCGATGGTAGTTGAGAGTGTACGCGATGACCGTGAGGAATCGGTTCGACGTAGATCTCTATAACTTGGTTTGTCATATGCCACAACTTAGCGTATTTACATAAGGATCTTGGTTTAAAACCATACAAAATTCAACTCGTTCAAAAATTGAAAACGGGCGACCTTTAGAATCGTTACCGTTTCATTCTTTGGGCTATTGAAAAGCTTGAAGAAGATCCACTGTTTACGACCAAAATTTTGTTCAGCGATATGGCCAATTCTGGCCTAATGGCTAATCAATAACCACAATTGCCGTATTTGAAGCAAAGAGCACGTCGAAGAGGTTCAAGAGCTGCCATTACATTCAGACGAAACCACGGTTTGGCATGGTATGGCTAAGTGGAATCATCGGTCCACATTTCTTCATAAGTGAACACGGCCGCAATGTAACTGTGAATGGCGCCCGTTGTCGCGTCATGATAACGGGCGCCACTCACAGATACGCAATCTATAAAGCATATGTATCAATCTTAAAGACTTTTGAATTTGAATTTGTAAAAATGGAGAAAATTGGTCATCGTTACGTAATACAAAACTTTTATTAGAAAGGCCTCAGCCCAACCGATATAAAAGCTGAACTGGATTCTACTTTGGGTGAGTCCTTCGTTTACAACAGTGAAATATTGGTTAGCAGAGTTTAAACGAGGCCGTTCGAGCTGCCAAAACGAGCATCGTACTGGTCGACCAAATGAGGTGACGACTCCAGACATGGTGAAGGAAATCCACAAAGCGGTACTAGATGATCGTCAACTGAAAGTGCGCAAACTAGCGACATAGTAGGCATTTCAAAAGGTGCGGTACAACGCATATTATCTGAAAATTTGAACATGAGAAAGCTGTGTGCAAGATGGGTACCGCGTTTGCTTTTACTCGAGCAAAAACAGTGTCGTGAAGATGTTTCAATTGAGTGTTTAGCAAAGTTTCAAAGCAACAAGCCAGAATTTCTGCGCCGTTTCATAACTATGAATGAAACATGGGTCCATTACTTCACAGCCGAGACAAAAGAACAATCGAAACAATGGACTCAAAAGGGAGAAGCGGCTCCAAAGAAGGCGGAGACCGTTTCATCTGCAGACAAAGTCATGGCATCGGTTTGTCGGGATGCGCGTGGAATAATTTTCATTGACTAGCTTGAAAAAGGAAAAACTATCAACAGTGAGTATTACGCGAACTTATTGGAACGTTTGGGCGAAGAAATCAAGCAAAAACGGAAGCAATTGTCTAAGAAGAAAGTGTTGTTTGATTAAAACAATGTACCAGCTCACAAATCGGTTATTGCAATGGCCAAAATTAATGAATTAAAGTTCAAATTGCTACCTCATGCACCCTATTCGCCAGTGGTCAAAGATTTTCCAACGATAAAGAAGTGATATCGGCAGTTAATGGCTATTTTGAAGAGCAAGACAGTTCTTTTTATAAAAAGGTTATCAAACTTATTGAACATCGCTGGGAAAAGTGTATAGAGCTGAAAGGAGATTATGTTGAAAAATAAATATATTTCTTTCCAAAATTTCTTCTTTGTTGGGTCGACTACTTCTGGGACCACCCTCATATTACTAAAATGTAAAAATTAAAGAATGGATAAGTCACTACATCAATATCGAAAAATTAATTCAATTTCAAGTAACAATGACTCAAAAAATTACATAATTTCCTCAAAATTTTTTACTTACAAATAATCTCAGCATACGCAAAATACATTATTCATTCTATTTAAGTTTATCACCTCAATCGAGATGGATATTCATCCAGAAGATTCTAGAATGTATTTAATTTTGATGTCACGTTTTTAATTATATTATGAGCGTGTTTGTTTTGAGTGTTTTCGTGGTCGTACATATCTATTTACAGGTTATTCGATTTCAACTGTTACGACGAATCAAGGCTAATTGAAATGTAGCGATGTTCAAGAAGGTTTCGTATTCCAAGCACACGTCCGATAACTTCATTTAATGGCTTCGCTCCTATCTCGCTTTTATTCCCTTTTTTTTAAAGGCACTTAGTTAATGGACCAATAGAAGCTGATCCCGTTATTTTGTTTATGTTATTTTGGTCAGTGCAGTAAGGTCGAAAAACATTTTGATAATTGTGTATAGTCTTTGGGTGTATATCGTGGTGGAAAGTATTGGATGCGTCTTACCTACCATTTACGTGTTTCTTTATCTATTAGTTTACCTAGTGTGACGTGTTTCTTTTTCCCGTTTGTTTATTTTGACGATTAACTGTATAATTTTCAGTACAATAATAATAATAATAAATTTTGTTTCTAAAACAATGTGCATACAGTACATATCAGTACATATAAGAAAATAGCAATCAATACATACTACGTACACACTCATGCTAGAAACAAGTCTCAATAAGAAAAAAGATGTTATAAGTTTGGACATAGAAAGTCATTTATACAATAACAATTGATCGTAAGCAAGTACCTCTTAAGGTTGCTTCTAAAAATAGAGAAGTTTGTGATATTTCTAATACAAAATGGTAAGTTATTGTGTAATTTACATCCCATAAAATATTAGGTGCGCAACTAAGTTCTCGATGTTTTTCAAGAGATGGCTCCAGTAGTAAGTGCTGGTCGATTGTGACATAACCAAAACGTCATGAACCAAGCTTAGACATATGGTAAACAAACCGCTTTGACACATTAGTGATTTTGTTTTTGCGTCATATACTTTTGGTTGTGCGAAAATGTCTGATTTTGTGCCAAATAATCGTCATTTGCGGGAAGTGTTGCTTTTCTTCTTTCATTCGAAGAAAACGGCGGTTGAAGCGCATCGAGAACTCCAAAAAGTTTACGGAGATGCTGCTCTAAGTGAAATAATGTGCCGTGATTGGTTCCGTTGCTTCAAAGACGGCGATTTCGATGTTGACGACCGTTCGCGTGAAGGATGACCAAAAACCTTCGAAGACACCGAATTGGAGGCATTGCTCGATGAGGATCCGTGCCAAACGCAAAAAGAGCTTGCTTCAGAATTAGGAGTTACCTGCCAAGCCATTTTCCAGCGATTGCATGCGTTGGGAATGATTCAAAAACAAGGAACTTGGGTTCCTATTGATTTGAAGCCAAGAGACGTTTAGCGTCGTTTTTTCGCCTGATGAAAAATGGATTCATTTCAGCAACCCAAAGAGAACAAAATCATGGGGACTGTCCGATTATGTTACTACGTCGTCGGTTCGGCCGAATATTCACGCTGCGAAGGTTTTGCTGTGTATTTGGTGGGACCAGGGCGGTGTTATTTATTATGAGCTGTTGAAATCGAACGAAACCATCGCTGGGGAATGGTATTGAACTCAGTTGATGCGATTGAGCCGAGCACTGCGCGAAAAGCGGCCACAATGCGAGCAGAGGCACGAAAAAGTGTCTACAGCATGACAACGCTCGCCCTTACGTTACCAAACCCATTAAAACCTACTTAGGAACGCTCAAATGGGAGGTCCTACCTCACCCGCCATATTCCCCAGATATTGCGCCGTCCGATTATTACTTGTTCCGTTCGATGGCACATGGTCTGGCTAATCAGCAGTTCTGCCCATATGAAGACGTCTCAAAATGGCTTGATTCGTGGATAGCCTCAAAAGACGAACACTTCTACCGTGACGGTATTCGAGCTCTACCAGAAAGATGGGAAAAAGTTGTCGCTAGCGATGGGCAATATTTTGTAAACAGTTTTTCACAATAAAGTTGTATTTTCATCAAAAAAACAGCGAGAACTTAATTGCGCACCTAATATGTTCCTTTTCGGAACATAGATTTTGCGTGTGAGGCGGGTAATAAATAATTATTAGTTCATGTATCATGTTTATGATTTACATTGCCACTCGAAAAAAGCGTTTTTGTTCCTAAAAACGAAGCATAGGAGATCTAATATATAAATATCATAAATAGTTAATATCGAGTTACTTCAAAAATGTTTTCTGCAGGAATCCTCATAGCCCAACCCAAAGATAATTCTCAGGGCTCGTTAATGCACAAAGAACATAGTTTTTACTTTCCTTATATTTTGTTGTACACAACTGTTCATCTCCATGTTAAGATTTTTACAGGTATTATTCTCCTAGTTGGATTTTTAGTTATTATTTTGGCATTAGTTTAATGTTTCGTTTACTTACTATCCCCTTCTGTTGGATTTCTTATAACTTATTACGGCCCTATTAAGATAGTGAATTAGAACGCATCTTAAACAATCTTTTGCCTGACCTCCATAAAACTAGGTCAAAATCTGACAGATTTAGAGGAGTTCCCTGTACAAGCAGACTTAAACAGCACCATGATATTGTTTATCCTGAAAGTCGTTTGCAATACTGAAGCTAAGTGATCAGCAAAAAAATGTTCAGTTACCCGACTATCTTTAAAAGGAGCTTGAAGAGGTTTAGAGACATAAAGTTGTTGAACAAACGAAAATTCCGCAATCACAGTTTGGTTTATTAAGTAAACATATCTGGTACAGACAATTAAATAACAAGAAGCTATCGTAGAATAGATATCTATATATACAAGAAGAAAAAAAATCAGTATCTGCCAAATGGTCTCGTCTTGCAGCTCCACAAACGTCCACTCTTTTGTTAAAATTTTTAATGACATTTTGATATAATTGAGGCTCTATCTCACCAATGACACGAATAATTTCCTCTTTCACAGCAGGAATTGAGTGTAGATTGTTTTCATAAACCTGACCTTTCACAAAACCCCAAAGAAAATAGTCTAACGGTGTCAAATCACATGATCTTGGTGGTCAATTAACATCATTGTTTCTTGAGATTACACGTCCAGGATATTTTTCTCTCAATAAATCAATTGATTCGTGTGCAAAGTGAGGTGGGGCGCCATCCTGTTGAAACCACATATCCTCTAGATCAATATTCATTAATTCAGGCCACAAAGATTCGGTTATCATCCGACGATATCGATCACCATTGACAGTTACTGCTCCATCAGCAGCATTTTCAAAGAAGTAAGGTCCAATTACACCACCTAACCGTAATGCACACCAAACAGTAACTCGTTTACGATGCATCGGTTTCTCATGAATAATTCGTGGATTTTCCTCACCCCAGTTATGGCAATTTTGTTTATTAACATAGACATCAAGTTCAAAATATGCCTCGTCGGAAAACATTATTTTTTGAGAAAAATCAGCTGGTTGTTCATTGATGAAATTGACAAATGAACGACGTTTTAAATGATCTAATGGTTTCAGTTCCTGTGTTATTTGAACCTTATATGCCTTCAGAGCTAAATCCTTGTGCAAAATACGCCATGTTGTTGATCCACTAAGTCCAAGTTGTTGTGAACGTCGTCTAATGGACATTTCAGGATCTTCAGCAACACTTTCACGAACCAAATCAATATTTTTTTGTGAACGACCACTACGTCTGTATTTTTCACTTTTTTGATCTTCCACGGAACTGATCTCTTGAAATTTTTTAATAATTCGACCAATGGTGCTTTCAGATGGACGATTATGTAAACCATAAAATTCACTTAATTTTCTAGAAACTCTTTTCACAGAACGCTGATTTTCACAAAATAATTCAACAATTTGAACGCGTTGTTGTACCGTGTACGAAGCCATTTTTATAAATGTCATACATCACACTTTTTAAATGCCCACATACCCAGACAAATTCAGTGCGCCATCTATATTTTATTTATTCTTAAAAAAACCGCGCAATTTGAAACAGCCTTTAGATTCATTTTTGTATTCATTATTACAATTTTATTATAATGTTGTTTTTAGTCCACTTCTGGATTATTTCTGTTGGGCATTTAATAAATTATTATTATTATTATTATTCCAGATGTTAACTTATAATAAACACAACCTGATTAATGTAAGTCAAAATAATATTTTGAATATGTTTAATCAATAAATAAATAAATAAATATTAAGTTTCGCTTTTGATATTGCGTTCAATTAAAATAACTATTTATAGTGTACCGATTTAGTATTAAAAAGCAATAATAATATGTAATATTGTATTTTGAATATGTTTAATCAATAAATAAATAAATAAATATTAAGTTTCGCTTTTGATATTGCGTTCAATTAAAATAACTATTTATAGTGTACCGATTTAGTATTAAAAAGCAGTATAATAATATGTAATATTTTTATAAAATGTTAGAGTAAACTGTCATTCCTTATCACAAACACGAGCTTCCGAATGGTATTTCGTTCCAATATATTTACTGGTTTTACGACGTTGGCGCCGTCGTGTGACTGGAATATTCCAACAACCTGTCAATTGTACTCTGATTTTCATTTTAAGCAGCGATAGGTGGGTGGCTGTTGCATTTTTACCGCTTCCTGCTGAGGGTTTAAAGTCGGTTCCCTTTCATGCACAACGGCGGCCTTCGAACAAATATTGTGCTTCTCCATCGGTATTAAACATATTCCATTTGGTTTTCAGATCCATAAATCAAGTTATTATGTCGGTGCTATATATCATTCGGAAGTTGGGGCCGTTCGTGTTCGTTGGCAGAGAAAATTCTGCATCAATATCGTCTATTAAAGTGGGACGAGAATCATTCCGATCTTGTTATTACTGTTTCCAATTTATTTAGATTTAATAAAATATGTTTGGGTAAGGTGGAGCTTGTTATTTTGCATTTCGTGCAGTGGTATTCCTGGAAATTCTTCAAATTCAATACGCGAATTTTTATTTGTTATTTATTCGATCGGTTCATGTTTCGAATTTCAATTATCGTCAGTCCTGGGATACTTCGGTCATCTGCGGAATTATTGTGGGTTTCGAACAATTGTTCAGCGGCAGTAATACTGAATCGGATTACAGTAAATCAATTTTTGTCCGAACTTGTCATTTCGATATAGTTTTTAATTAATTTTCTTATTAATTAATGGCTTATATCATAGATATTATTCATGTGAATAAAACAATGATGTGTATTTGCAGATTTTAAAAGAACATGGTGTTTCTACAGGAAGTAAAATAATTGGTGACAGATTTATGTATCAGCAGGGTGATAATCCAAAACATACAGCGAAGATTGTAAAAACATATTTTGAAGACGAATCGCAAGTAAGAGTTCCTACATTAATGGAATGGCCGTCGCAAGGTTGATATGGGACCACCTGAGACACGAAGTGCACAAATCGTTGCTATTTAATAAAGAAAACTTTTCAACAGCACTACAAAATGCCTGGAATCAAAACAACGTCGTTCTTCTAGATAGCTTAATTAATAGAATGCTTCGAATATGTACTGCAATCATTAATGCGTGGTTGTATGCGTGCGTGTAAAGTTACTAATCCATTCAAATGCTTCATTTCAGTAATTCTATGCACGACTAAATTTATGCATGGTGCGATTAAACTTTTGAGCGGTAATGTATGTGTGATTTATACTTTCTGTAAACTAAATTGGAATAAACGTGTTTATAAAATTAAAAAAAAAATAAAATAAAGTTTAATTTTACAATTAGTAGTGGTTTTCATGTGATATTGCGAGGTAAGATAGATAGATAAACAAGTATGGACGTCCGGGTATATACTATCAGGTTGTTACATATGAAATGTTCGATTTTGTAAGGAATAAAAAAAGTCTAAATTTAAAATAATATAAATATTTATTTTGCAAAATAGTCTCCATTTACATCAATAGTTTGTTGTCAACGGCCTGGAAGCTGAAAAATTCCCTTTGAAAAGAAATCTAGGTTTTGACGGCTCGCATATTGCTCAAACACTGCTATTACAGACTCCCGGTCAGGGAAGTCCCTATTTTTTAAGTGATTGTCTAAACTTCGGAAAAAATTAAAAACCAGTTGGCGAAAGGTCAGGTGAATAAGGTGGGTGAGGGAGAATTTCGTAACCAAATTCCGAAAGTTTTTGGATTGTCTGTCGTGCAACATGAGGTCTTGCATTATCATGAAGAAGTATGGGTCCATGTCTATTGACTAGTGAGGGCTGCAAGCGGCTCAATTTTCCATGCATAGTTTCCAGTTCGGCACAATAGGACGCTGCCGCGATGGTTTCACCAGGTTGCAAAAATGAATAGTGAATAATACCCTTACTGGTCCATGCAGTCAGCATAATCTTTCGCGGGTGAAGTAATGCTTGTGCATGCTGTCTTGGTGCTTCACCTCGATCTAACCATTGCCCTGACCGTCTCCGATTATCATAAAGTATCCACTTTTCGTCACACGTTACCACTCGATGAAGAAACGGTTCAACTTTCTGTCGATTAGCCAAAGAGGTAGCCACCTCTAATCGACGGAGCTTATTGGCTTCCGTTAATTGGTGCGGCACCCATCGATCGAGTTTCTTCACTTTGCCAATTGAAGAAAGGTGACGACAAATGGTGGCAATGGACACTTGAAATGTTTCTGCAAGGCTACGCACTGTTGTCGACGGATTACTTTCAACTTCTACACGCAGCTCGTCGTTATTAACGGAGCTACGCGTATATCCGCGAGGCTCATTTTCCTAATCAAAATTTCCCTCGCTGAATTTTTTAAACCATCGCTGTAATGTGCGTTCGTTACACGTGGTTTCACCGAACGTCTGATTAATTTCTTGCGTTGCTGGAGCTGCATTTAATCCCTTTTTAAATTGAAAGAGGTAAATTTCCCGAATATCTCTTGCCGACAGCATTTCCATAGGCGAGACAAGGACAGGTGTAAATTAATCTTTCCAAGAAATGGAACAGGCACACACTTAAAAATAAATACCCTTTTCTACAAATACAATAATAATTTTCACCAAAAACATACACCTCTTCACACAGGTGCGATTCAGTTCAGACTGAAGGAAAAAACGGACATTACACTTGTAACAACCTGATACATTTAAGTATGTATAATAAAATAATAAAATAATTTACGTGTGTGTAGTATCCATTAAATATTAATTCAATTTTGTTTTTTTATGCAAATGATTTTTTAAATAAACACAGTTGAAAGCAAAGGTCTTTTATCTACATAAACACCGATAAAGTTACGAAACAATATTCATATTTATTCGGCAAAATATTAATAAAGATTGTAACACATCAAATTTTGTGATCGTAATACAATGAATGTACTTGTTTAAGAGCTTGAGAACTTAAAAGGATAATACAAGACAGAAATATTGTTGGAATGAAATTTTTTTTATCATAATCTGGTAGATAATTTCATGGCATTTATTTTTTAAATACGATTTCCGGCATATGTCCGCCGCAGCTACGAGTTACATGGTCCATTCGATCAGTCCAATTTTTGAATATTTTTTATTGGCTTCCAATGCTTCAAGAGTTGCTGGTTTGTCGCCATAAACCAATGACTTAACATAGCCCCATAAAAAGTAATCCAGAGGCGTTAAATCGCACGAACGAGGGGGATAGTGAACAGGACCACTTCTGGAAATAAAGTTGTCCCCAAATTGATTTTGCAATAAATCGATTGTTAAGCGCGCTGTATGGCAAGTTGTGCCGTCTTGTTGGAATCAAATGTCGTCGATGTTTAGCTAATTAATCTTTGGAAACAAAAATTCAGTCAGAATGGCTCGATAGCGCTCACCATTCACCCTAACGGCGGCTGTTTCCTCATTTCGAAAGAATTAAGGACCGACGATACCGCCAGTGTGAAAACCGCACCAAACAGTCAATTTTAATGGATGTAATGGTGATTCGTTAACGGCTTGGGGATTGCCTTCGCTCCAAATACGGCAATTTAACTTATTGACGTAGTGGTTTAACCAGAAATGAGCTTCATCACTAAACACAATTCTTTGATAATAATGCTCATCTTCGACCAGTTTCAAATGAGCCCAATCAGCAAAAATACAACGCAAACGATGGGCGTTTGACTTCAATTCTTTTACGAGCTGTATTTTATAAGCACGTAAGCCAAGATCCTTACGTAAAATTTTCCACGTAATCGAAGGACAAAGGCCAACAATTCGAGAACGCCGACGAATCGACATGTCGGCGTCTTCTTCAATACTTCGCGCTACAGCAGCAATATTCTCTTCGGTACGCACATTTCCTAGTCTTGTTGATGGTTTTGAATCGAGAAGAGTAAAATTAGTGTGAAAACGATCAGAATCTGCATTATTAATTGCTTGCTCACTAGGCCGATTGTGTTAACCGTAAAATGGACGAAGTGCTCTATGAACTTCGCGAACAGATTTATTTCTTTCAAAGTAAATTTACACAATTTGGAAGCATTATTCTGGCGTTAAACGATTCAGGATGACTTGCCGAAGATTACTGAACAGAAATGGCAACACAGTTTGACATTATCAACTGTCAAGCCATAGTTATCGATATCGATAGTTCTCATGCAGTCTAAAAAACACCCATTATTATATTTTCACTGCGACTAGTTTCGTTTATTAGGACACTATCAAACAAGTACAATACAGGTTACAATATATAGAATATAAGAAAATGAAAATAGGAAATCGAAAAGCAACTATGTAATTCTCATCTTGGACAATGTTTTCGAAGCCGATACGGAGCTGCACTTGGATTTTAAATTTCCTAATGCAGTTCAGTGATTAATTTCTTTTTTAAACACTGGTGAAATTTAGACAAATTGGTTTATTTATTCCTTCGTGTAATGGAATTTCACAAAGTAATGATCTCAACTATCAACTCTTTGAAATCAATCAGTCAGGCAACCCAGGTCAACCTTCTCTATAGATTGAATCTCAAATATCGCATCGTATCTCAAAACGTTTGGCTTAATCATCATTGTTGAAAAAACAAATGAACACAGAACTATATTAGTTCAAATTTAAAATGTAAGTGCTATTTCACAGAGGCTCAGAAAGCATTATCCAGTGCGAGAGAGTTACATGCTTGCTTTTCGTTTTCCTATATCAAGGAGATTGTAACCTGTATTCTACTTGCTCAACATGTCTTCAGAGGCAAAACTAGGCGCAGTAAATATATAATATTGTGTGAAAGTTAGGCAGTGTTTTATTTATCCCAGAGCGTTTTATTTATTTCTTTGCGTAATGGAATTTCACAAAGTAACGGCCTCAACAATCAACTATTTGAAATCAATGACTAAGGGCAACCCAGGTTAACTTTCCCTACAGATTGCATCTCAAATATCGCGTTGTATTTCAAAACATTTGGCTTAATCACCAGTGTTTAAAAAACAAATGAACAACAAGCTACGTCAGTGCAAATTTTAAAGGTAAGTGCAACTCCGCAGAGGCTCGGGAAGCATTATCCAGTGTGAGATTGTTGCTTTACGTTTTCCTCTATAAAGGAGATTGTAACACGTATTGCACTTGATGGATAATGTTCTAATAGACGAAACTAGTCGCAATAGATATATAATATAGTGTGAAACTTGGACAAACTGTTTTATTTATTCCTTAGTGTAATAGAATTTTACAAAATAACAACCTCGACAATCAACTATTTGAATATGAAAGTAATTTTTGCATTTGTTTTCGAAGTATAAGAAACGTCTAATAAAGAATTTATTCGAGTTAGAAGGATGCGTTAAAAAGTCCGTGTTTTATAGTAAAGTAAAGAAAAGAACTTTGCTCTTTGAAACTGCATTTAAATATTTATCAACAGTTCAGTAAAATAAGCATCCAGAACAATTTCAACATTATCTCCTAGGTTTCTGATCAGCAGAATATTATTTTCTTAGTTGGAAATAGTGGTAATCTACAGTGTTTAATCCAGCGAAACAGCATCAAATCGAAGTCTAATTCGTTAATTTTTGCAATAGCAAGAAGAGTTATATGAAGCCGTGCATTATCTTCGTGGAAAATAATAGTTTGCTTGGCTAAATTAGGGTGATTTGCATTAATTTTTGCTTTAATTTCTCTAAAAGTTGCATCTGTGATGACTTGGCTTATTTTAATGTTATTAGAAAAAGAAAGTTCTTAAAATTTAGAGTACCAATAGCTAGGTGGAAAATAAAAAACCATCACAGATGGCTGCTATTTTTAATCTTGTAAATATCAAAGATATTCACTGCAACAATAGATACAAATGGACATATTTAAACTCAGCGAGAAGACATGCGCTGCATTCTGAACAAATACCAATTCCAGAATCATCAACGTCTGGTGATGATGAAATTGCATGCATGCAATCAGAAAACGACAAGTTTTGAAACATTTTCAGCAAGTTACCAACGTCTCAATCAAAAAGAATCGAACGAAGGAGTCTTCCGAATGATTTTAAATTGAATGAAAATAATCTACTTTATATAGGCACTAATATTACATTTTATCGCAAAAGACATAGGGGTCTGAGACCTAATTCTATTGTACGAACTATGATACTAACAATAGATTTTTTTATAATTTGTCGTTTTGTATACACATAGCTAGAATTTTTTTATTTTCCAATGACGATTTAATTCTATTTTCAATCCTTTGCAAGTTTATGGTACAAAATTTCGTATCGTTTTCGAATTAGACAACAGTTTGCGCATTTATTCCAGAATGAGTAAAATAATTCGTTATTTAAAAATGAAACAGTAGAGTGTTCACGATCAATGTCGAACATAAATGGAATAGAAATTGCTCAGTTTTTTTGTGCCTCTCATTATCTCAGTTTCTTTTGACGTACTTTATCCAGAACATGAGCGAACTATCCTAAATTAAGCATTTCGTTTTTCCGCCATCTTAGATTGAATACGAAAATCACAAATAAATTTATTTACTGTGTTAAATAATGATCGTTTTCCAGACTTACGTAATTGCGGTATAATTCTATGCAACGTATAAAACTTCGTAATATATGTGAGAACCTCTGAACAAAGACACACACTGCATTATATACACTCCGCGCAACATGAATAGGACCAACTGCATATATGACATTTGTAGTTGGTATAAACATGGTAGCGCGCTGGAATTGTTATTTTCGAAAATAAGAGGGTTGATAAAAAGATGTATGTAGGTACCAAATATAATTTTTGTAAATGTCAGTGCAAATGTACGTTACTAATGACAATAAGTAGAGTAATTAAACGCCACTTGAATACGACCAATCTACAAAATAAAAGATTCGTTTGCAATAACAAAATACTTTATTGTTCAATAATGAGTACTTTTGCCATTATTTCTTATAACCTCAAATAGTCGGGATGGAATGGAATTATACAGGGTTCTCAAGTAGTCAACGGGAAGTTCCGCCCAACTTCGTTTCAGCGCCTGCTCTAGTTCGTCAGCGCAACTGAATTGGGTAGCATTGGAGTACAATTTACGCGACAACCATCCCCAAACATTTTCTATGATGTTCAGGTCGGGGGAGAGCGATGGCCAATCGAGAACCTCCATGCCTTGTTCTTGAAACCAGCGTCGAACAATGCGCGCGGTGTGAATACTGGCATTATCCTGTTGGAAAATAAATGGCCCACCTGCCACAACGTTGGAAAGTTTGTCTTTCACCTGTTGCAGCAGCTGGACGTACTTTTCCGAATTCTGTCTGCCCTTCACTATCACTAAATCAACAGGTCCGTTATAGGAAACAGCTCCCCATACCATGACTGAACCAACATCGGCTCGCCTTCGTGACTGAATCACTTCATCTTTACGTAAATCGTGGAAATAATAAGAAAACCCATCCGGGCCATCTAAATTAAACTTCTTCTCGTCACTGAAAATAACAGTTTGCCATTCTCTTGTCCACCCCATTTTTGCTTGAGCAAACTGAAGACGTGCAGTGCGCTGAAATTCCCTTAAAGAAGGCCGTCGTTTAATTTTGAAACGTTTTAAATGCGGACAGGTCTTCAGTAACTTCTGTAC
This sequence comes from Dermolepida albohirtum, assembly GCA_031893035.1. Taxonomy (NCBI): domain Eukaryota; kingdom Metazoa; phylum Arthropoda; class Insecta; order Coleoptera; family Scarabaeidae; genus Dermolepida; species Dermolepida albohirtum. Next base: position 44,349 of record JAVIWB010001312.1, on the reverse strand, counting down.
AGTTCTTACCGATGCATTCGTTCCAACGTTATTCGCGATTTGTCTTGCCGTTAATGCCGAATTCGATGCTTCGCGTAATATGGCTCGACGTTCTCTCTTAGTTGTAACGGATATTGTTCGCCCTTTAAAACGTTTTCCATAATTCTCGGGATCCCTAATAAAATTGTTCACAACCTGGTGTGATCGACTTATTTTCTTTGCAGTAGCCCTTGAGGAATACCCTTCTTGATGGAACGCTTTAATTTTTCCAATTTCTTCCATACTTAAGCACTTCTGTCGTCCCATCGTTGCACAATACCCTTAATTACAGATGTTTGTTTATCCGGATACACGTTGTAACTCGACACTCATCCGGTAGCTTACTATTAAATACTGGTCGTATCCAACCGGCGCGGTGCATTTTATATGTATGTGGTACTTACGTCACCCAATGCATAACGTTAGGCACTATTGCGCAATAATGCGTATTATTTGCCATATCATACCATTACAAACTTGCATTGTATTTTTAGTAAATGAATTGTTTTTCAAACCACCGAAAGCTTGCAACAAGTCGGGTGGTCCTATTCATGTTGCGCGGAGTGTATATACATATCAGCGACGAAATTCTTTCTACGTATTTGGCGTACGCCTAATGAAGCGCGGACCAACTTTTTGCACTTTTCTCATTAGTCTTTCAACGAATACATCCAAAAAACAAACCACCGTTCGTAGCGACGCTGCTTCTACTGTATGTGCCCATATACAATTTTTTTAATTTCACAGAAAATATAGGAAAACTATTTTAACTGCAACACTAGCCGGCACAGCAAAAATTAATAGTTGCGGTCATTCAACCCAGTTTTCTAGTTGCATTCGAGGGCTGTTAACGGTCTGGATTTGGTTTCACGTTCATAGAAAGCAATTGACACAAAATAATTCACAAATCGTTTCGCGACCTTTCCGCTAATACTCGGAACACTCTTTTGTTTATGACATTTATCCGATTATTTACGAACTTCCATGAATTTTAATTAATTTTTTTTAGGGGGATGTTAGTGTAAATTTGCTCTCAGGTAATAGGGCGAGACTGCTCTCTCTCTATGCGACGTAAAGAGCTAGCCTTGCCGGAACATCGTTCGTTCATAATCGCCCGACGTTTTATTTACGTTTATTTCCATACAGTTGTAACGGCGTACATATATGCGCATGTTGAATTTTCTTCCCGGCACGATATTAAACCTGTAAAACGTAATTTCGAAATGCATATATTTGTTGTTTGAGTAAGTACTATTGAAACAAACGAAAAAGATCATCGAGAGTAAAAACAGAACTCATTCCAACGTGCCAATTTGGATTGTGCGGTGGACATGTAAACATCAATTAAATTCATCGGATAATAGACGTGATTCAAAAACTACATGAGAAAAAATATGCTTTTGGTATTATTTTTACATGCTGCTGAAGCATAAGGAATTGTAATAATAAAATAATAATAGTGACTGCTATTTCCAACAGGCTTAAAGCCTGAAACTGAGTTTAGACATATGTGTGGCAGACATAATAAAAAAATTAAAGCAAATTCAAACTAAAGTTAATCAGAAAAGCGAACTGAAACAAAAATTATTAAAAATACATATATGGTATGCATACTAAGAAAACAAGTCAGCAAATTTGTTGGCAGTTTTATTCAAAATGTAGACCGGTGTTCTCCTGAGAATATTAGTCCGCGCTCTTGGCGTCACAATGGACACATTGCACCTAGAGTTCAAGAGGGGCACTAAAAACACAAACGATGCAGTAACGAAGGACAGTCAACACTGTTACCAAGGATGCCATGCAACATCCCACCACAGAGATCAGCCCTTCTGTCCTGCAAAGAGGACATATTATGCTCGAGAAGCAACCTAAAGCAATCAAAACGAACAGAATTTTGTTCATTTATTAAATTCAGGAACGAGCTCTTTGCCAGGCACCTACTGACGACTGAAAATGTAGTAATCGAAAGTTTTGCTGATAGAACTTTCATAGTAATTATGATAATAATAATGATAAACTAGTAACATGCTAAACATTACACTCATTGATAAACACAAAAGAAAGCTTACATAATATACATTGCGATACCAAATGATTCGAACATTACACAAAAAGAACGAGAAAAAATAGTAAAAATATACATCACTTGCAATCGAAATAAAAGAGCTTCGAAAACAAGAAACAGTAACAATAGTACCGATTTGATGTCAGTAAGAGGTATTACAAACAATTCTATCGTCATATACGATCTTTAGTAAATAAATCCACCTACACCCACAAACATACAAAAAGCAATTATTACAAAAACAACTAAGTCAAAAAATTTTTCGATCAACAACAGATGTTATAATCAGACTAAAATTCGTCATTTGATTAACACAATCAAAGCTATGGCAACCTACGTTCAATACGTCGACTGAAAGCGCGCGTGCTAGCAAACATAGTAGGCATTTAAAGAAGTGCGGTACATCACATATTATCTGAAAATTTGGAAATGAGGAAGCTGTGTGCAAAGATGGTTGCCACGTTTGCTTACACTCAAGCAAAAACAGTGTCGTGAAGATGTTTCAATTGAGTGTTTAGTAATGTTTCACAGCAACAAAGCAGAATTTTTGCGCCGTTTCATCCGAGACAATAGAACAATCAAAACAATGGACTCAAAAGGGAGAACCGGCTCCAAAGAAGGCGAAGACTGTTTCGTCTGCTGGCAAGGTCATGGCATCGGTTTTTTGGGATGCACGTGGAATAATTTTCATTTTCTATCTTGAAAAAGGAAAAACTATCAACGGCGAGTATTATATGAATTTATTGCAACGTTTGGGCGAAGAAATCAAGCAAAAACCGCCGCATTTGGCTAAGAAGAAAGTGTTGTTTCATCAAGACAATGCACCAGCTCGCAAATCCGTTATTGCAATGGCCAAAATTAATGAATTAAGTTTGAATTGCTACCTTATGCACCCTATTCGCCAGATTTAGCCCTCTCGGATTATTTTCTGTTCCCAAACTTAAAAAAATGGCTCAGTGGTCAAAGATTTTCCAATGATAAAGAAGTGATGTCGGCAGTTAATGGCTATTTTGAGGAGCAAGGCAGTTGTTATTATGAAAAGGATATTGAACTTATTGAACATGGGAAAGTGTATAGAGTTGAAAGGAGATTATGTTGAAAAATAAATATATTTCTTTCCAAAATTTTTGTGTTTTCTTTGTTGGGTCGGGTACTTCTGGGACCAACCTCGTATCATTTAAGAATTATTGTAAAATATCCGTGCTTCGTAATCTGTCTTTAATATATCTAATCAGAATTTGGAATTGTTTCTCACCCAATTGTGAAGACATTCATTTAAATTATTCAGCGTCTTCGTATCATTCATCGAATTCTTTAATTTTTTATGAAGATTCTGTAGTATTGAGGCATAACTAAAATTTAATCTGTTTACAAATTCGTCTAAACTTGAAACAAAGTTCATCGAACTATTCTCCCATGACTCTACTTGAAACAACATTGAAAATTTTGTTCGTATGTGGAGCAAAAGTTCCATTTGAATCTGTTCAGAATTTTGTCTCTCTCTGTTTGAAATGCAGTGTAGAAATAAAGAAGATATCATTTGTAGCATTGAATGGGACACTCGGTATGAGATTACTTGTAGTTGTTACACTATTATATCTTTATTACCAAATTCGAATTTGTAACTACATTAAATAAAAAATAACACTAGATCATGAACAGAATTTCATAAGCTTTCATTGTATATACATATTTTTATTGGCCGCAATATTTAACAAATTCTCGCATCCGAAAAGCATCAATCAAAATATTATTGTCATATCCGTTCAATAACGAAGAATAGATTAATCCATAACGGCTAAAATGTTTCCTTTCAGTTTACAGTGGCGAACAGATAAATCAAACAAACTTTAAACCAGACTAGAACAATTAATTCCTTATATATCCCGTACATAGTGCGAACAAGGAAGAGACGCCGGTCAATGCTTCGGGGTTGACATTAAAGCTGAACTTTGTAGTCAATCTAGGAGTAATTTCCGCAACGGTTCATTGTTAGGGAAACAGATATTGCGATGAATGAATAAAGGAAGCCTTTTTGATTTATAATCGCCTTTCAATATTAGTAAATATATGTTGTTCAATATCTGTTTATGTATGTATTGAAATCTATTCCGAATACCATTTGTTATTGCAGAATGGGATGTGCTAATGTCTGCTTTGATTTTGTAGCAATTGCTCCGTTGATATTTACGTTTAATTTACAAATTCGAATCGTGTTTAATATTAGTTCTATTCTAAGTTTATTTGTACAAACGAAACGTAATCGTAATCGATAAAACAACAAAGCATAGGTAAAATCAATAATAAAGAAACCTTTTACAATTAGATTTCAAAATGGTTAACTCTATGATTTAAATACAGAGGGGTCAGAAATTCGGGGATAATTATCATATAGGACGATTCTGTGATTAGTCGACAATTCTAATACATAAATGTTTTATTATCATTAATTAAAGCTTATATAAAGCTTATCAACGTAAATGCTGAAACTGGTAGCCATTGGTTTGAAGACAAAGCTACAGCTTTTGTGGAATTGAATTTAGAACGCGTTGCAACCCATCTGGGTTACTTGATTATATTGTGGCGTTCAATCTATTAAATAGTTCGTGTCCATTGGCCAGAAGCATTGCATAAACTTTTTCCTTCAAAAAACCCCAAACAAGGAAGTCGAGGGGATTCATATCTGGTGATCTCGTAGGCCATATTATTGGTCTATTTCGCCCGATCCATATATCTGGATAACGTTTAACCATACTCTAGCAATTGTTGCGCATTCTTGCCCAGTCTGTCGCAGAGAAAACCGAACTTTTTTAAAATAGTAATTCTTAGTGGCGCCATCTATTAAAAAATTGCGGTATGGCATATATTTCGCCAATGTTATGTCAAAATATCATGACATTTGCATCATTTTAAGCAGAGAAATTGCGTATAAAGTAACAATGTGTATTTGGCATTGGTCGAAAGACGAATTTTGAACAAAGAACAAATATCAAGTTCTGTTTTAAAATCGGTTAATCGCTTACTGAAGCGTTTAATTTGATGAAAAAGGTATATGGTGATGCGTGTTTATCACGTACGAGGGTGTTTGAGTGGTATAAACGAGGCGGTCGTACGGAGATAAATGATGATGAACATTCTGGTGCAAAAAATCGGTGGTTACGGAAAGTAACACCGGACATGTGCGTGAATTTATCAAAAATGAGCCGAGATCCTCATTACGATACGTGGGAATGGAATAAAGTATTTCCAACGATTTCATTCATCGCATTTTGACACAGCCTTTGTAAGTGAGAATGATTTGTGCAAGGTTTGTACTACACAAGATAACTGGATTCAACATTGTACAGACTTGATTAAAGACCGAAAAAAAGATGAAAACTTCAGATGTTCTATGGTAACTGGCGATGAGAGGTGATGTTTTCAATATGATCCAGAGTCAAAGCATCAAAGCTTTTAATGGAAGTATCCAAGTAAAGAAAGACCGGAAAAAAGCCGTTTGGAAAAGTCAAAAGTGAAGACAATCTTGATATGTTTGTATGATTCATAAAGCATGGGGCATAAAGTGTTTGCATCAACTAGTCAAACAGTCAATGCTGTATAATCTTGGTGTTATGAAGCGTCCTTTGGCGCATATTCGCCGTGTGTGCCCTCAATATGGTGATAATGGCAGCTGGCGTTTGTTACATGATAATGCACCATCTCATCGCTCGACGCTTATCACTGATTTTCTAACTACAAATGGTGTTTTAAACATCAACCATACACCCTATTCACCGGATTTGCTCCTCCCTGCGATTTCTATCTATTCTCCAAGTTACATTTGACGTTAATTTTCTGTTTTAGTTTGTTGTGAACTTCACAATCTTGTAAAAGATTTAGATATATGTAAATGTTAGAGACTTGAATCATCAAAGGCAGTTAAGATTTAATTATCAACAGAGAAATATACAAATGTGATTATAGTCTTGGCCTACACGGTGCCTATAAATACATAATACATCGAAACCAGCGAACCAACGATCTCTATCTGTTTAAACATAATAGTGCTTATTAGCATAGAGACATAAATATGACTATTAATTTATGGTGCTAATAAATCTTACAACGCGCTTATTCGTCGCTAAAAATCTGTGGGTCGACTTGGAGGATGTCTTGAAGTTTCGTATTTATCAAACAACTCAGATTATCCCCTACTATTGTACTACAAAACCAGTAACCTGTCTTGAAAAGGTTTGTTATCGTTACTTAAGGTATAAAGGATAATACAAAAAACTCGAAATGTTTATATTTGAAGTCATACGGACTGAAGTTCGTTCAAGCACTTATGAATAACAAGGGGACGCGGTAGGATTGGATATGATGGGAGATAAAACTTTTATTTTGCAGATCACATTGTATGTGATTGTTTCTTATGGTGCTACGCAGTTGTCGTATAAGCAAGGATACTGCAGGTCGTGATGATCGACTCAGGGAGCCATTGTTTATTTGAGCAGCAAAAGAACAGTGGCCAGCTAGCTGTCGTGGAGGTCGTGGGCCATAAGCTAAATAGTCGGAGACATACATATATTCGTAAAAGGGCGCCAAGAGCAAATGATAGCAGACGTAAAGTCTCTCAGTAAGCCGTAGCTTCACTAACTCACTAAGTTTCCCGAGAATTCCCTCAAAGATGTACAACACAACAAAAGAACACCCAGTATATGGATTAATCCTTTATTTAAATAATAAGTCAGTTAACAAGTTTATTAAAGAAATGATTCAATGTGAAAATGTGAACAAAAGGCGAGCATCAAAAAAATAAACAAGCAATATCTAGATGTTATAGTTAAATTACGTATTTCAAACAATAGTTCGTTTCGCATATATGTACATACATATGTATATTACAGTATGTCATACAATGTCAAGTGACTCTAATTAACTTTATTGTGCAAAAGATGTGTAAAACTATTAATTACCTAATATTTGAAAAGAGACTGCTAACTGTGTATCAAATTATTAAACATAGTTTCAAAGTCTCAACATGAGGCATTATGATTAACGGTCTACCTTAGTGCTTCCTTACGTTAGGGTAGGGTCTGGGAAGATGAGACAAGTATCATTAATAAGAAAAGAAAAGCATTCTTTCGATGTTGGACGGGTTTCACTGATTTAACCCCAAACGAGTATTCCTCAAGTCGTCAGCAGATTCGATATAAATTTTACAGAAATATTTGCACAACGACAGCTTCCCTTTACATCTCTCGATAGAGGAAGAATAGCATTTCTGTACAACTTCGAGTGGTGATATTCAATGACCCACATATACCAAGTCACTTCGACAGGGGTAGAAGTGTGCACAGGAAGGATATTCTAGAAGTTTTGGAAACAAAATCGACGCTCTCATTTGATTCACAGGAAAACAGAGAATAACCCACACACACCTGCAGTGCGTAGGCCTGCTCTAGTGAAGGAAATGTAGTTGAACAGCCCGATGCAGGCGACATACAAAAAGCCGAGCAGACGCTATAAAAAAACTACCCAAACACAAACGCCATTGAAACTAGTACAATGAACATAAACTAAATATAATATTTACGACGAAATAAAGGAATATTGGACAATAAACTGATACGAACTATAAATAACCAAATACTTCTATACAGGGTAATTGAAAAATGAAAGAAAATATATGTAAGATAGAAATCGAACCGCAACAATGGGGATATGTAACAGAATTTGTGTTTCTTTATTATTCACTAACTTAAACGATCTTAAATACCAAATAACAGCAGCAGTCAACTAAGTGGATGGTCGTATGCTAGTACTCGTCTAAGGGACATTCAAATATTGCTTTGATATCCGTTTTACAGATGGTGATCACTAGAGCACGGAATTATATGCATTAAAAGCCCTGAAAATATGAGCATATATATGCACAATATTTTGTTAAATTATGCAACAGTTCTTTAAAAATTATGCAACAATTTAGTTAAATATGCACCGATTGCATTTCAAAAACAATTGATGTACCCCACCTCGTAATTATTGGCTCAGGTGGTAAAGGAGTATTAGGTAAACTGTCTTTGTACATTTGTATTCGGAGGGGTGCTTTTACAAATATTTTCTTGACCTTATTGATTACACAATTTACATCTGGACATTGGTTACGAATTTCTTCTGCTATTCTATTCACACCATGAGCTAAGCATGTGGCATGTATCATTTTTGAATAAAATACTTTTAGAGTTTGTGCAGATTTGGTCATGTATGTAGCAGCGTCTGACAACATCAATAAAACCTTTTCAGTAGGGACAGCATTGAGTAAATAGAAACTTGTTAATACTTCGTTTATAAACTGTGACATAGTTACATTGTTGGATTTCTCTAATTGTTTCAAACCAATTAAATACGCTTGACCAGGAACGTTTTCACTCAGTACACGTATTAATAAATTGGCGATAAATGGGCTACAAGTGTCAATTGTTCCGTCGACTATAAAATAAATATAATTGTTTCCAATTAAGTCCTTAATTTCACTCATGGTTTTTTCGAAAACATTGTTTATATATTTTTTTCTAATGGTACTTTCATCTGGTACTGGTCTAGCACAATACTTCTCTAAAAACGCTTTAAAAGCACTAACAAAGGCTTCACATAAATCAAAATTGAATCCTTCTCTATTTTCACAGACTGATGCCGAAGAAATTGTTTCATTAAGCGTTAATTGTTTTGTATTTTGCATTTTCTTCTTATATTTTGTATGCGATGGTGTAGCAACATGTTGTGTAATTTGAAATTTTTTGTCACATGGAATCTATTAATTCGAAAACTGTTTTGGTACCAAATACAAATAAAAAATAATATAAAGTAAACTTTCTATTTTGCTGCAATATCGACAAAACGCCTTGTTTAAATTTAAATAAAGTTCTGGATAATCCTTTATCCTTGTAGCTATCAAAGACTGTGTTGGTGGCATTATTACTTCGTTTTAAAAACGACTGGCCACTGACAAATCCAAAATGAGACTGAAAGACAACCGATGGCAGTGGACTCGTAGTAAAACGTAGAGAAAATATGGGAATCCCAGTTTTTGCCGATGCGATACCGGGTGGTTTGTATAATGTAGGGGACCCTCAGTTCTCAAAATGCAGTGTGGGCAATTTTTGTTTTATTTAATTTGACAAAAAATTTAAATTATACAAATATGCACGTATATGCATTTTATTCTGACTTATGCATTTTATTCTGACTTATGCAGCAATTTCTGAAAATATGCAAAATATGCAAAATGAAAATCGGTTTTTTTTCATTTGTTTTTGTTTAATTGGTGTAGATACGAGAAAAATTTCTTGGGATATCGATATTATAGAAGATGCAAATGCATATAATTCCATGCTCTAGTGATCACATTAGAAACTTTTTCAGGCATGAGGTAAAACTTTATTATGAATAGAATACGTGTGACTTTCTTGGAATTTTGTATTACTTTGTCATACCAAAATATAGTGCTATGAAACAGCTTCATTCTTTTAGAATAATTCTACTTATATCGTCCGATTGCATTTGTCAATATGAGCTAATTGAAATATAATCGTTTCTAGATTTCAGTTGCGTTAAATTTTATTCACTTTGTAGTTGTATATTAATACAATAAGTCTAAAATTTACATACTTTTGTGTGTGTTTGTGCATGTATTACCTTCTAGTATATTTTCCATAGTCCTGATTTAAAATGAAATTGGTAGCTACTCCGATTCCAAACTATATCCCTTGATCTCAGATTATTAAATGGCTCACCCGTGTGCATTGCCTGAACACACAGTTATGTTAGTAGACATACCGAGCGAATAAATGCGGTTTACTGGTTACACCAGCGATGTAATGTTGTGTATCATGACAGGGGGAAAATTGCGAAATTTATTATCAAACATCGAATGTGACGTCTTGTTTAATTTTCCAAAGTGCACTGTGGAAAATCGCGCAGCATGTATGTAAAATAAATGAAAGTGCACTTATTTTATGTTTGTATACGAAGAGTAACATGAAGTGGATTTTTTTGGGGAAATTAATCAGTTCAGGTAATCAGCGATGCATCGATTTTAACTCCGCGAACAAACACTGGTTAAATTAAAAATCGAACATTACTAACACGACATGTGTTCTATCTAACGCCTTTGTTGTTGATTAAATGATTAAAACGGTAATTGGAACTATAACCGAAAAAAATAATGGGGAAAAGTAAGTCTCTTGTTAACACTTGACAACCGAAGGACAACAAGGATACTGGAGACGATAATCATAAATGGCTGCTCTTATTTTTCAGCGTTTCACATAAGTATTTCTTTTGCAACACATTTTATTTCTGTTTATGTGCATCCCTAGGTCTTTTCATCTACTATGTCTAACATGAACTTTAATATACTAACCCTAACCATTCAGGATTCAATTTAGATGATGTTCTTGATACTACTTAATTTTTAAAACTAACTTTAATTATAGGAAGGGTCATGCTTCTTCTTTCTTCGTCAAAGACTGTAAACACGTTCTGTCGTATCCACTTTTACATATTCTTTATTTGGCTATCAATCAAAAAATCTATTCTAGTTGGAAAACTGTTAGTATCTCCTCTGTTTGAAAGTGGAAACAGGAATGATATCGCTAATTATCAACGGATTTCAAATATATCTAATATTTCTAAAGCCTTTGAGTACGTAAAGTAGTTGTGCACTTGTGAAAACCAAAAATATTGGAATAAAATAAAAGCTTTACTTTTTCACAAGCTAAGTCTTTTATTAAAACTAAATATAAAGGTGTTTCAAATTCCGCGTTTTTTTAAGAACAAATAAAATATAGATGGCGTACTGAATTTGTTTGGATATGTGGGCATTTAAAAAGTGTGATGTATGACATTTATAAAAATGGCTTCGTGCACGGTACTACAACGCGTTCAAATTATTGATATATTTGATGAAAATCAGCATTCCTGTCAAAAGAGTTTTGAGAAAATTACGTGAAATTTATGGTTTATATAATCGTCCATCTGAAAGCACTATTGGTCGAATTATTAAGAAATTTCAAGAGACCGGTTCCGTGGAAGATCAAAAATATGAAAAACACAGTCGCAGTGGTCGTTCATAAGAAAATATTGGTTTGGTTCGTGAAAGTGTTGCTGAAGATCCTGAAATATCCATTAGACGACGTTTACAACAACTAGGACTTAGTGGATCAACAACATGGCGTATTTTACATAAGGATTTGGATCTGAAGGTACATAAGGTTCAAATAACACAGGAACTGAAACCATTAGATCATTTAAAACGTCGTTCATTTGTTAATTTCATCAATGAACAACCAGCTGATTTTTCTCAAAAAATAATGTTTTCCGATGAGGCACATTTTGAACTTGGTGGCTATGTTAATAAACAAAATTGCCGTATCTGGGGTGCGGAAAATCCACGAATTATTCATACGAAACCTATGCATCCTAAACGAGTTACTGTTTGGTGTGCATTATGGTCAGGTGGTGTAATTGTACCTGACTTCATTGAAAATGCTGCTGGTGAAGCTGTTACTGTCAATGGTGATCGATATCGTCGGACGATATCCGAATTTTCTTGACCTGAATTAATGAATATTGATCTAGAGCATATGTAGGCAACCTCCGGCCCGCGAGACATTTTGAAAAACACAATTAAAAAAAATATTACACTACTTACTCATACTCAAGAAATCAAGTGAGCGAACAACTACTTTAAAATGCACTACTTTTAAACGCGGCCCGCGAACGTATTTGCACATTAAAGCTTGGCCCGCAACATGTCAAAGGTTCGTGTGATTCGACACAGTTAGACTATTTTCTTTGGGGTTATGTGAAAAGTCAGGTGTATAAAAACAATCCACAACCAATTTCTGCTTTGAAATATGAAATTATTCGTGTCATTGGTGAGATAGAGTCTCAATTATGTCCAAATGTCATGGAAAATTTTAACAAAAGAGTGGACGCCTGTGGAACTGCAAGAGTAGGAGGAGGCCATTTGGCAGATATTATTTTTCGCATATAAATGTCATAACTGATACTTCAATTATCAATAAAAAGTTTTTGAAAGTGAATGTAAATTATGTGTTTTATTTATTATTTAAAAAAACCGCGAAATTTGAAACATATTTATATTCCATGTGCACTGCAGTAGCAGTAACTAACCTACATTTCAAACAGTTAATTATTGAGATAGTTACTTTCCATTCCATTACACAAAGGAACAAATAAAACATTTAATTTCACACTACATTATATATTTACTGCGAATAGTTATGTGTGTTAGGATATTATGGAGCAAGCATAATACAGGTTACAATCTCCTTTACATAAGAAACCAGAAAGCGATAATTAAATCCAATTACAAGAAAGGAGTAGATGTGTTAGTTATATATTGGCATTATCAGCCAACTTGGATTAGTAGTTTGTTGTAGACAACTGACAAGCTTAGTCACGTTTGTGTGTGTTCTTCGATTTTTGACATTTGAAAAAAATGGATTAAAGAATATGTATTAAATTTTGCGTTAAAAATGAAAGTACTCCAAGGCACTTCAAATGTTGACTGTGGCATTCGGCGAGTCCACTTTGTCTCAAAAAAGTGTTATAAGTGGTATAAGTGCTGTACAGAAGGCCGAGAAAATGCACGCGAAGTTCGATCAAATGTGAAGGTTTCGCAAACTATTTTCTTCGATTACAATGGCGTGGTGCATCATGAGTTCTTGCCAACAGGTCGTGCGGTTAATAAGGAATACTGCAAGGATGTTATGCAACGTTTGCGTGAAGCAATACGGCTCAAGCGATCGGAACTGTGGAAAAAAAATCATGGATTCTGCATCACGATAATGCACCAGCTCACACATCAATGCTCGTTCGTGATTTTTTGGCCAAAAACAACACCCTAATCACCAGATTTGGCTTCCTGGACTTTTTCCTTACTTGCTACAATTTTTTAAGTTTCTTAGCCTCTCAGGACTAAACCAAAAGAAAACTAAACAAATTTTGACTTCAGAATCGTTCTTAGGACCTTCTTAAATATCAGTATATAAGCAATCGTTAACTCACGATGTATTTCGAAAAATGCCACCTTTTGCCAAAATGCCAATATTTGGGGAAATTGAAATTTTCATTAAAACAGAAAGTTTTGAATTTCGGTTTCATAATACGTAAAATAATAGTTATCGACTAGAAGAGTATGAATTTCTACTTTTCAAAGCAAAACCATTCAAATCTAGGAGAGAATACATTCACACGTTTAAAAGTTGACTTGCTACGATTTTTTAAGTTTCTTAGCCACTCAGAACTAAACCAAAAGAGCTAAACAAATTTTGACTCCAGAATCGTTCTTAGGACCTTCTAAAATATCAGTATACAAGCAATCGTTAACTTACGATGAATTTCGAAAAATGCCAGCTTTTGCAAAAATGCCAATATTTGGGGAAATTGAAATTTTCATCAAAAGGGAAAGCTTTGAATTTCGGCTTCATAATACGTAAAACAATAGTTATCGACTAGAAGAGTATGAATTTCTACTTTTCAAAGCAAAACCATTCAAATCTAGGAGAGAATACATTCACACGTTTAAAAGTTAACTTGCTACGATTTCTTATGTTTCTTAGCCTCTCGGGACTAAACCAAAAGAGCTAAATCAATTTTGACATCGGAATCGTTCTTAGGACCTTCTAAAATATCAGTATACAAGCAATCGTTAACTTACGATGAATTTCGAAAAATACCAACTTTTGCAAAAATGCCAATATTTGGGAAAATCGAAATTTTCATCAAAAGGGAAAGTTTTGAATTTCAGCTTCATAATACGTAAAACAATAGTTATCGACTAGAAGAGTATGAATTTCTACTTTTCAAAGCAAAAATATTCAAATCTAGGAGAGAATACATTCACACGTTTAAAAGTTGACTTTTGCTAGGATTTTTAAGTTTCTTAGCCTCTCGGGATTAAAGCAAAAGAGCTAAATCAATTTTGACTTTAGAATCGTTCTTACGACCTTGTAAAATATCAGTATACAAGCAATCATTAACTTACGATGAATTTTGAAAAATGCCAACTTTTGCAAGAATGCTAATTTTTGCATTGAAATTTACATCAAAATGGAACGTTGAATTTCGGCTTCATAATACGTGAAACAGTTAAAAATTTTTTCGCAGGAATTATATTTAGTATACCTCTCATGCCGCTCTGCCATTGTTACCTTTTATATTGCTTTTTCTATTGATGTAAACTTTAACATAGGATTTCACTTTAACTTTTTTTGGGCATTCAATATTTATACAATAATTATATAAACTCGTAAATAAGAAGTGTAGGTTGGTTACTACTGACGTGTGGAGTACACGGAATATATATTTAGTTTTTAAATAAAAAATTTAATTTGTTAAAAAGTATTTTAGTTAAATATTTTGAATTCACGTTATTCGATCTTTTGTATAGGCATGTTTCTAATTTTCTAGGCGCCTCATGATGTGAAATTAATGCAAATCGATATTTTCTTATTTCATCATTATATTGATTACAGAAAATGAAAGACAAATTTTCTGTTATTAATGTAAAGACGAAATAGTAGAAAATGTTAATTTTCAATATAACCTCTCTTAGCGCCCTTTTGGAATAGGCTGAGTTTCCTGTCAAATCTAGTTTCGGAATCGGAGATGGAGGGTCTCACTCGTTCCACGAGAAAAGTATTCGCTAATTAATGAATTAAAAGTTTTATATATTTCAAATATGTCAGATGCTTCTGATTTTTATTTTTTAATACGGCTTTATATACATGCTGTAGGAATTGAAGACATCTTCACGTTAATCATTTAAGGTTGGTATATAACCCCTTTCTACATTAATTTTCGTGTTCTGTATACGTATTTGGACAACTAAGTCGTCATCATCAGCAGATAATTAAACAGTGTCGCACCTGAGAAACTACGGCAAAAACCCACACGAAATAAATTCCGTACAAGATCTGTACCGTCGAAAGTCAAAACGTGCACTGGTTGACAGTGTGCGTTTTGGTTTTCGTGCGTGTTTCTGCCGTAGTTTCCAAGGTGCGACACTGTTTAATTATCTGCTGATGATGACAACTTAGTTGTTAAAATATGTATACAGAATACGAAAACTAATGTGGAAAGGGGTTATTTTATTATATCAATCTTAAGTGATTAAGTTAATCAACCACAGGCTCTATCAAAATTAACACCATCTTTATGTCCCTAAAGAACAGTTATTCAACAACTTAGTTAGAAATACCTATACGGAATACGAAAACTAATGTGGAAAGGGGTTATATTTCAACATTAAGTTAATCAACCAGAGGCTTCATTAAAATTACCACCTTCTTTATGCCCCTAAAGAACAGTTTTCCCCATCGCTTTGACTATATTTGGTTCTCCAAGATAGATTTATTTGTGAAAATTAATTTTATATGACGTGGTTTATTTGTTTATTTCATTTTTTTGTCTATAATAATTGAATTAAAAGTTTGATATTCATATATCATAGAGTTTTTTATAAGTAATTTGTTTTATTATATATTTAGTAGTTTGCACACTTTGAAGGTTCTCTATGGTTCTCTTGTCCGGTCCAGATTGGAATATGCTTCAGTTGTGTGGTACCCGCTTTACCATTACCAGCAGTTACTCCTGGAGCGTGTTCAAAAGAGGTTTCTCGAATATTTATCCTACAGGATCGATGGTCATTATCCCACCTTTGGTTCGACGTATGAGCGTCTGCTTGCTAGGCACAATTTTGATTCTCTTGGTATACGCAGGGAGAAAACTGGTGGCGGTTTTCTTTATAAATTAACGAATAATTTTATTGATTCTTCTATGCTGTTGTCCCAGGTTTATTTCCTCGTGCCTAGTTTTGACACTAGATCATTTGATTTACAAATTCGAATCGTGTTTAATATTATTTCTGTTCTAAGTTTATTTGAACAACTGAAACGTAATCGATAATACAACAAAGCATAGGCAAATGTTTCTGCATTGTCATAAAATCAATAATAAAAAAGACGTTATACAATGAGATTTCAAGACGGTTAACTCTATGATTTATATACAGAGGGGTCAGAAGTTCGGGGATAATCATCAGATAAGACGATTCTATGATTAATTCTGAGTTGACAATTCTAATACAGAAATGAATTGTTATTAGTTAAACCGTACTAATTCCTTAAAAGAAGTGTAGATTTGGCAACATTAAATAAAACCATCAATAAATGAATACCCCTTTTGTTTAATATTTACGTTAATGATCTCTTGGAACATCTTGACTGCAGAGCTGAAGATCTAAAGATCTTCAGCTGTATTAATTCACTTGACGACAGTATTAATCTTCAATCAAATCTGCGCATTATTGACGATTGGTGTACCCACAATCAGATAAAGCTCAACATCGACAAATGTGCTGTTCTCTCTTTTAGTAGAAGTGATACTCCTCTTTACTATAACTACAATGTTCGGCAATCCATTATGCCTAGAATACACCACTTCAAGGATTTTGGAGTCTTGTTCGACTCGCATCTTAGCTTTTTGAAGCATATAAGTAGTATAACTTCATCGTCTTCCAGAGGCCTTGGGTTCCTTATTCGTTCTTGCAGGGGTTTAAGTAGTTTCCACAATTTGAAGGTTCTTTACGGTTCTCTTGTCCGGTCCAGATTGGAATATTGTTATGCTTCAGTTGTGTGGTACCCGCTTTACCATTACCAGCAGTTACTCCTGGAGCGTGTTCAAAAGAGGTTCCTCAAATATTTATCCTACAGGATTGATAGACATTATCCTGCCTTTGGTTCTACGTATGAGGGTCTGCTTGCTAGGCACAATTTTGAATCTCTTGGTATACGCAGGGAGAAAGCTAGTGGCGGTTTTCTTTATAAATTAATAAATAATTTTATTGATTCTTCTGTGCTGTTGTCCCAGGTTGATTTCCTCGTGCCTAGTTTTGACACTAGATCATCGGCAACCTTCTCAATAGCAAGTGCAAGAACCAATGTTCTCTACAAGACTCAATTGGTACATATGTCCAGAAATGCCGATGTATTATACGAGGATCCCTTTCGTTAATTTGAATGTATTATTGTTCGTTCGGTTTTTTTTTGTATGACTTGGATTATATTACTATAAGTGTATATATACATATATATATATATATATATATATATATGTATATATATGTATATATATATATATTTGTTGTTAATTGGATTTTTATTTTTCTTTGTATTACATTAACTGCACCTATTTTTGTTTCAATTTTAATTTTATTCGTAAGTGCATTATGTCCTGTAAATGGTCTGTGTAACTGTTGGGCATTAAAATTATCATTATTATTATTACATATTATTATTATTATTATTATACATATAATAAAATTTTGAAAGTGAATTCAAATTTTCATACCAGAGTTTGTAAATATTATAAATTTTTTAAATCACTAAACCGAATTAAAGAAAGATTTTTTTAAATTAAAAGATAAAAAAGTAGAATGAATCAAAAATAAGTAGCATGTGAGTGTTTAATAAGCTAGGTAATATAATAGAAAAAGAAAGGATTTTTTTCGGAATGCATGTGTGAATCACTAGCATGCATAACAATATTTTGCCCGATACCCAGGCCCGAGACGGAGATCATAATCTAATACAAACACATAATATTTTGTATCACAAAAATAAGATATAAGTTCTAAAAACAATATATTAAAGTAAATATAAAATATGTTATTATTATTTTCATACAGTTAAACATTTCAACAGTAATGTAAATATATTTACTTCTCTCATTTATAGCACACATAAATCTACTTCATAATAATTGGATAGATAACGTGAGGCATAGATGTACATCACGAACACATACTACTTCATATCAATATATATATATATATATATATATATATATATATATATATATATATATATATATATATATATATATATATATATATATATATATATATATATATATATTGATATATATATATATATATATAAATATATAAATGAGAGAAGTAAATCTATTTACATTACTGTTGAAATGTTTAACTGTATGTATATATTGGGTCTGGGAAAAAGTTCGTGGCGTTTTTCCCGATAGATGGCATTGGTTGCCGATAACTAAAGAACAACAAGTCACAGCGACACCACCGAGGGCTCGTTTTTTAGATGACCTTCCGAACGTTAGTTTGAGCGTAGAAACATTGTAATCGGTGCAGTGGTTGGAAAGTTATTCGCACTTGAAAATGGAGAAGAATAATGAGAAATTTCGCTATATTCTGCAATATTATTATGATAAGGGGAAGAACGCTGCGCAGGCTTGTGATAAAATTTGTGCTGTGTACGGTGAAGGTACTTTATCGAAATCTGTTGCGCGGAAATGGTTCGCTCGCTTTCATTCTGGAAATTTCAATGTGAAAGATGAGTCACGCTGCGGTCGTCCAATCACTGAAAAATCTGATGAAATTCTTGAAAAAGTCCAACAAGATAAGCATATCAGCAGTGTCGATATTGGCATGGAGCTAGGCATTGACCACAAAACTGTTTTGAACCATTTACACAAAGCTGGTTACAAAAAAAGCTTGACGTATGGGTTCCTCATGAGTTGAGCGTGAAAAACATGATTGACCGAATTAACATCTGCGATGCGCTGCTGAAACGGAATGAAATCGAGCCGTTTCTGAAACGTTTAATAACCGGAGATGAAAAATGGATTACGTACGATAATCGGAAGCGTAAAAGATCGTGGATAAAGGATGGTGAGCCGTCACAAGCGTTCGCTAAGCCAACATTGACGCCAAAAAAAGTGATGCTGTGTGTATGGTGGGACTGGAGGGGAATCGTCCACTACGAGCTACTTCCATCTGGTCAGACGATTGATTCTCAACTCTACTGTGCACAACTAGAGAGATTACGCCAGGCGATTGAAAGAAAACGGCCCGAATTGATTAATAGGAAAGGTGTTGTCTTCCATCATGACAACGCCCGACCACACACTTCTTTGATGACCCGTCAAAAATCGAGAGAGTTTGGTTGGGAAGTTTTGATGCACCCACCTTACAGTCCGGATATAGCACCCTCTGACTATCATCTGTTTCGATCTCTGCAGAACTCTCTCAATGGAATTAAGTTGGTTTCAAAAGAAGCCTGTGAAAACTACTTGATTCAGTTTTTCGACCAGAAACCACAGAAGTTTTTCACCGATGGGATCATGGATCTACCAAAAAAATGGCGAAACGTTGTCGATAATAATGGAGCATATTCGGTTTAAATGAATTCGTCCACGCGCCATGCGGGGACCAGTTGAATTTTACTGAAAAAACGCCACGAACTTTTTCCCAGACCCAATATATATATATACATATATATCTGGATTATTAATAATAGACTTTGTACAGGAAGAATTTTGAAACTTTAGCTTCATGTGCAGCTGCATCTAAACACAAGCTCCATATTATATACATAACGTAAAGGAGAATTTGTGTGCATTTCGCCAAGAACAAACACGCTTTTCTGAAAAATACATTTCGCCGGAGGGTTATATGTGGTTTCCGAGAAACCCCAACACGATGCAAAATTTATTATGAAATTCCGAACTTCCGATGTACAGTAAATCGATCACCTTTCCATTATTTATTGTATATTAATATGAACTAGCACCAACTCGTGTTCTTTCATAACTAATTTACGAGAACAAATAGGCAAAATATAACTTTATAAGAAAAAAATGAATATCTTTACTCTTCCATGCATATTTTGGTAATGTACGTCAGATATCTGAATGTTTGGAATTCCAATTCTTGTCAACTCTTCACTATTTAACCACGTTTGTGATGTTAGTTGTCTAATGTCTTCATGCAACTATAAAATATACATATATTGTTGTGAATTTATAATTCAATGTTTTGTAATAATTGTGATCATACGATAAATAACAATATTCTCTGCATATGGGATTAAAATGATTCTATATTCAGTTATGTATATTGTTACTTAATATAATGTTAAAATTTTCATTAAAACGCTTATATTGATGTATTTAAGGGTAGGTAGTGCATTTAAGAAAATTTAATCTGTATTTCAAAGAGCATATATCCAATTAAAAAACAGAGGCCCGAAGACTTTTCATTTACTAGTTGTATATTTAAGCTGTCTGTTAGATGGTAGAGAATTTAAGAAATTTAATTATGTACAATTAACCCATTAAGAACTAATTTTAAAAAATTGAAAAAGATTTTTTTTATATGCTATATTATTTATATAATGGGTGTCCCAAAATTAACGCAAGATTTGAATTTGTCGCCATTTGTGCAGTAAAGTGTTGGCAACCCTAAAAAAAAACAATTCGACAGCTGACAGTTTAGGGTTAGTAAAAATGGAGCGTTACACGATAGAACAACGTGTCTTCATTATTGAACAATATTTCAAAAATAATGAAAGCTTGGCGGCCGCAGTTCGAAAATTTCATACAAAATGTGGTCGGAATAGTGTTTTAACTGTGAAAAGATTAATTGAAAACTTCAGGGAGACCGGATCCGCTGGAGACGCCAAATACACTGGTCGTCCAAAACAAGGCGTTCAAATGTCAATATCAATATCGAAGCAGTGCGTAAAAGTGTCGGTGACAATTCAGGAACCTCGATTCGGCGTCGTGGACAAGAATTGCAAATTTCAAGAAGTTCTCTATAGCGTATACTCACTAAAGATCTGTGTCTCCATGCTTACAAACTTCAATTAACACAACAACTAAAGCCTAATGACCATGCACAGCGAAGAGAGTTCGTTGAATCGATTATTGAACATCAGCAAATGGATACTGATTTTTCGAACAAAATCATCCTAAGCGGTGAAGCACATTGTCACCTTGATGGCTTTGTTAATCGCCAAAATTGTCGCTTTTGGAGTTCTGAGAACCCACATGTGATTGTAGAAAAACAAATGCATCCACAATATGTTACTGTTTGGTGTGGATTTTGGGCTCGAGCCATAATTGGACCATACGTTTTTGAAAATGAGGCTGGTCAAGCAGTGACTGTTACTGGTGTTCGATATCGCGACATGATAATACAGTTCTTTCGGCCGAAATTGGATGATATTGATGTGGCCAATATATGTATGGCAAACGAATGCGTATGTGCATGCAAAGCCGTGGAGGCCATTTGCCCGATGTGTTATTCCGTAAATAATCCTATCCTATGTACTTTATGATTCAATAAAAAATAACAATCAAAAGACTAAAAACTGTGTTTTCTATTTAATTCAAATCTTGCGTTAATTTTGGGACACCTTTTATATAATATATAATATAATATAATTACTACCGAATTAAACATGAACAAATTGTCTGCAAGATGGGTAGCACGAATATTAACAGATGCACACAAGGAAACTCAAAAAGACAGCTGCAGTCGTCTTTTAACGCAGTATAGACACGACGAACAAAATTTTTTTGCAAGATTTGTGACAATGTCCTGGATTCATCATTATGATGTACAGAGTAAGAAGTGGACACATCGAGGTTCACCACCGCCGAGAAAATTCAAGATGCAACCTTCAGCAGAGAAAGTCATGGTATCCGTATTTTGGGACGCTGAAGGCGTAATTTTAGTAGATTTCCTACAGAAGGGGGCCACAATTACAGGTGCTTATTATGGCAACTTAATTCCCAAATTATATGACGCGATAAAAGAAAAACCTCGAGGGAAGTTGCGTAAAGGTGTTCTCTTGCATCAGGATAACGCACTCAGTTACAGGTCTGCAATTGCAACAGCTGGAATAGCTCAGTCAGGCTTTGAATTAGTTGAACATCCGCCATATTCGCCAGATTTGGCCCTCAGCGGTTGCCAGCTGTTTCCAAAACATAAAAAACACATGCGTGGTCATCGATTTCCATGATATAATGATATGATATGTGCGGTAAATCAGTGGTTTGCAGAAGTTGAACAAGATAATATTTTCAGCTTAATATAACCGAATTAAAACTGTTGTCATTTCATAATGTTTGATGAACAAGCTTTCCAAGCTCGAAGTCCTTTACATTTCACCTAAGTACTAGCATTATTAAATAATCATTTTATTAATTCATACTTTACTGATTTGTGTGAACTTAAACATTATTTTATGAATTGTACACAAGATAAAAACAGTACTTCTCATCAATCTTGCTTATGTTATAATAATTTGACTGTTTGGGTAATAATAATTCATAGGAAATGCTTTCCTTTTTCGCTGCATTTAGTGATTTTTATGTAATGGCAACTGACATAGTCAAACTTTGTAGTAAATATTAACTTCTTACATTAGCTGACTTCACCGAAGAAATATTTGTGTCTAAATCTTTTACCGTATAATACTGAATTAAATAAATTAAATTCACATGTAATGCTGTCAAGAAGAAAAGGATAAAATAAATCTATGATAACCGGAATTATGGAGCGTGAAATAGAAAGAATTGTATCATCATATTAGTATTATCTTTTATGCTAGGACGGATTTACGAGCTGAGTGTGCTGGGAAAATTTAATCAGTAGACAATTTTTTCGGTTGACTTGGCTCCTGAGATTAAACACAGTAGATGTGAAGGGAAAGAAAGACGCGAGCAATACCAGCAAAGGCGAAGAGGTATAATTTTCAATTGAGTTTAATTGAATATCGTAATCCTTTCGGAAAATATTAAAATTAACTATTGCACCCTTGTCAAATTGTTTCGTCGACTGACTCCATTGAGGCAATTAATAAATTAGAAAATTGCGATGGCTTTTATATTGGTTTTATAAGAGTTGTATGATCAAAATACTTACTAAAATCCTAATTAAATTTTTTTTAATTGTGCTGTTAGCCAATGTAACCCAGACTAATATTTTTATTTAATTTAGTTACTATTTGAGAGGAAGAAAAACACTGAATGACGAAGAGACGATTTAAGTATTACGAGGGGAATTAGAAAAGTTTTTTACTCAGTAATGAAGCAAAAGGCCTACGATTTCTTTAATAATTCTATTTTTCAACTTAATTTACTTTTACTTCAACGCAGTTGCCGCAGCTATCCCTGCAACGACTTCATTCCATTAGAAAAAAATTATTTCTGTTGATTACCATAATAGGTACCAGTCTCTTTTTTCATTTGGTTTTTGCCCCAAAATAGCTGCCTCTGAGGTGCTTTTTCGAATTTCTAAATAAAAAGGAGTTGAATACAAAAGCTCAGTTGTGCGATTTTTACAAAATATCTCTGCTAGAATATAGTAACAATTGTTTCGCCAAAGCTATGGGTTCTTTATACTAAAAGGTAAATCTGACACAAGCGGAATATGAGGTATGGCAATTAAATAAAGAGATCACGCTTCTTCCATCGTGACCTTGATACTTCCCAAGTAACAACCTGTAGTTTCGTCTCTCTGACTGCTTTAGTGTAGTTTCGAGATTTAATTGTAGAGGATACTGTTACTTAGTAGTGCCGTGATAATGGTTAACATAAAAATCAAGCAGCGAATTAATCTTAAGTTTCTTCTCAGATTAAAAAAAATGGTCAACAGGAAGACCAGATTGGTGGAAGAATAAGGTGTGGATTCTGCACCAAGATACACATGCACCTGCTCACAATGCTCTATCCGTAAAGTAATTTTGAGCGGACAAGCGTATTGTTGTGCTTGATCATCCTCCGTATTCGCCAGATCTCACACCATGAGAGGTCACATGGTGTGAGAGGCGTGGATTTTGCACCAGGATATGCACCAGCTCAAAATGCTCTATCCGTAAAGTAATTTTGAGCGGACAAGCTTATTGTTGTGCTTGATCATCCTTCGTATTCGCCAGATCTCACACCATGTGACCTCTACCGGTTCCCAAAAGTGAAAAGTGCAATTGAACACGTTTTCAATCTGTTGAATATGTAAAAGTAAAAACGGCAGAGTTATTGAAGAGGCTGACAACTGATGAACTTCAGCATTGTTTCGAATAATAGAAGACACGTATACGGCGGTGTATAGATATGAAGAAAAATATAATTATAAAGGGTTTTCCAATAAGGACTTGACAATTTTTTTTCAAAATAAAATGCAGACCATTTGTGATATTTCAAAAACTTTATTATCGGGTTGAAATACAATCAAAACATTTATGAATGGAATTCGACTTCGGTCATATGGCCACCGCGGGCACGTTTGCAGCGGTCGATTCGTTGGACCCAATTTTCGATGACTCCGCCACACAATTCGGCCGAAACGGCTGCTATTTCGCGTTCAATGTTGGCTCTGAGCTCTTACAACGTTGTCGGCTTGTTGGCATAGACCAATGACTTGACGTAGCCCCAAAGAAAAAAATCTAGAAGCGTTAAATAGCACGAACGAGGCGGCCAATCGACTGGTCCATTTCTTGAGATAACACGCTCATCAAACTTACTCTTCAATAAATCGATTGTAACGTGTGCTGTGTGGCTTGTGGCACCGTCCTGCTGAAACCACATGTTGTCCAAGTCCACATCTTCCAATTCGGGCCAAAAATAATCGGATATCATGGCGCGATAACGATTACCATTCACAGTAACGTGACGATCATTATCGTAGACGAAAAAATATGGCCCTATGACGTCGTCGGCATGCAAACCGCACCAAACAGTTACTTTTTGTGGATGAAGTGGTGTTTCATGAAGCACATGTGGATTTTCACCCGACCAATAACGCATATTTTGCTTATTGACGAACCCATTGAGCCAAAAATGAGTTTCGTCACTGAAAATGATTTCGCGATGAAATTGATCATCTTGGCGCATCTTTTCCAGAGCCCAATCGGAGAACGTACGTCGCTTCAAATGGTCTATCGGATTCAATTCTTGAGTCAGCTTGATCTTGTATGGGTGTAAACCAAGATCCTTACGCAAAATTCGCCATAAAGTGGTCTGGGCGATGCCCAACTCTTGAGAACGCCGTGGAATTGACTGATTTGGTTCATTTGCTACGGACGTTTCAACGGCAGCGATATTTTCGACACTTCGACCAACCCGTTATCTCACTGGCACGGCAACATCACCCAAACTCAAATTTTTGCATTAATCTTGTTACTGTCTGTCTACTAGGGTGAGAATTACGACCGAAAATCGGAGTTAACGCTCTTAAAGTAGCGGTCACTGGCTCCGAATTTCTGTAGTAAATTTTTATAATTTGCAGACGTTGTTCGTTCGTGTACTTTACCATGATGAAAATGTTAAGTTTACTAAATAAATTGGCAGTGACAGTTCGATGATTAGTGAAAGGGCGCGTTCACAAATTGAATTAAAAATTGTCAAGTAGCTATTGGAAAACCCTTTATTAAAGGAATTTGTTATAACGAATACAATAACATAATTTTGTTGAAACTGTATAAGAAGAGACTTAGTTTACTGGAGGTATTGCTGGTGCATTAGTTTGTTATTGCAACAGTATGCTAATAAGAGACGTGGGGAAACTACAAACTTTAAAACAGGTATTTTCTTACTACTACATCCTTGTGTATTTTTAAAAAATATTATCGTAGAGATAAAATTAACAAGAGGTCTCGAAATAATATTTTTATAGTTACGCTAACCTACAAGCAGCGTACTAAATATAAAATTTAAAATTCTGTAAAGACGTTTGGCTTCTTCGAGCATAAAATTGTAAATATTTACCAATGCAAATGTAGTATTTCGTTGCAATTATGCTTAAATGAATGTTTGTGATACGAAAAACTTTTAAATAATTTAAAATTTAATTTTCAATTAGAAGTAATTAATTAATTTAATTAGTTTTACTGATTGTAGATGACTTTGTACATATTTTATTGTACACAGCTGTATATCTCAGTGTTTACGATGTTTACAAATACGAGGGTAGCCGTTTATATTTAGGGAATAGCAAACAAATAAAAAATTTTTATTATCGAAAATAGTTTTATTGCTTTTCAAAATATTCTCCTTGAAAATCAATGCACTTTTACATTCGTTTAAACCAATTCGAAAAGCATTTCTGCCGGTATCTCCAAAATATCATACAAGTTTTGAATGTCTCAACTGCCTCTTCCGGTGTAGAAAACCCAAAAGAAATCACAGGGTGCTAGATCAGTGTTGTACTTTATCGGCAAACAAAGTGATGGCATCAATTTTTTGGGATTCAAAGGGCATTTTGCTCATTGATTACCTTCAGAAAGGTGCCACAATAAACGGACAATATTATGCAGAACTTCTACAAAAATTAAATGTTGAGATTCGTTCTAAACGGCCAGGAATGGCAAAGAAAAAGATTCTGTTTTTCCAAGACAATGCTCCCTCGCACACCAGCACAGTTGCGATGTCCAAAATCCACGAGTTGCATTTCCAATTAGTATTGCATGCACCCTATTCGCCGGATCTACCCCCTTCCGACTTCCACCTTTTTCCAGAATTGAAAACGGCACTAGGTGGTAAGAAATTTTCGTCTAACGACGAGCTTATCATCTTCGCAAATGAGTATTTTGAAAGCCTTCCGGAATCGCATTTTAGAGATGGCATAAGGGCATTGGAGCACCGTTTTAATAATTGTATTGCTCTTTTAGGAGAATATATTGAAAAATAAAAATTATTTTGTATTTAAAAAATTCGTTTTTCTTTTCCATTCTGACTACTTGTCAAACTACCCTCGTAATAACAGAATACAGCACCACATCTTCGAGCGAGGTACCATTACATCACAGCTGTTTTGGAAAGAGATTATTTTGGATAATGTTTTTAGGGGTGCGATAGGTACAGATTTTCTGTTAATGGACGACAAAGCGCGGTCACACAGGACCGTTGAAGTATCGGATGTATAATAAAGTGAAAATATTGAACGTATACAATCGTTTGATTACTCTCCAGATTTAAATTCTATAGAGCATACCTCGGATACTCTTGGCAGCGTGTTTCTCAAAGAACTCACCCTCCACCGTGCAAGAATGAAGAACGTCTTGAGAAAAGAGTGGAACAATACCTCCCAAGGACTTCTCAATAGTTTAGCGCACCCAGTGTCCGAGGAGGGCATACTTCCTATTGACAGAATGTATCTCTCATTCTTCCAGCTGAAAAGAACTTTTTGTGACTCCAAAATTTTTCAAAGGAGAAATTCAATTAAATTTTTTATCTTCTTTTCCATGTGGTGAAATCTGAACCATTTTGGAGATAAATATAACACTCCACCTCTAGTGTACTTAGTTTCATTTCTTCAATCACTGATTTCAAATAACATCTCCGTTCCTTCACAATTGTCAAGCAGTGTAGCATGCGTAATATAGAAACACGGCTACTCTCCAAGAATTTGTTTGCTTCCGTCTATTAAAAATGAGCTGCCAGTTGTATATTTTACTTCTGGGAATGATGCTGTCGGTACTCCCAACATATTTTTAGAGACTCAAAATGTTTGTAAAACTATTCTTTTTCGAAATGAAAAAATGTTTTGATTGTAGAAGAAGGAAAGATAATATGTAGTAATAACATTTTCGGAATTACCTACCAGATTATTGCTATAACATTTATTAACGACTATTTTTACTAGTCTACGAAATTTCGATTTTCTAAATATTTCAAACCCTAAGTACTACATTATGAAAGGGATCAACTTTCAGCGTATTACACACTACCGGAAGTTTGTCTTATCTGCAAACCAGCTCTATAAATTCCAAGTAATAATTCAAAATTGCATACTGAACATTTTTAATGCCCCTTTAAAAGATTTATCAAATGGAAGTGCAACATAACGTGCATACATAATTCTGCATCTCGGAAATTGTGATTTAGTCTGTACTTCCAGTCGTAAAATATGACGAGAATGTATTTCATTCTCTTATTAACTTTCTTCGCCGTCGGTATTCTTAGTTATTATCTCAGTTTTCTGCATTTCATCCAAATTTGCATCGTCGAGAATTATATATGAGAATTGAAAGTAACTTTATTGTAGGTTATAAAACATAGTAGCGTATTCCCTTTAAGGTATTTCTTTGTAGTACGTACACAAGCGTACTTCGCTGTTTTTATGTTTCTAGAATGAAGGGACTTTTGAGGATGATACGTGTTCATTTACGTTGCATAGAAGCTTACTTCTATAGGGTTTACGAACGTTAGTAAGCATAAAGAAGGATCAATTATTCAGATGGAAAAAATAAACGAATAAATATTGGGTTGGCAACTAAGTACTTTCGGTTTTGTAGTATAAAATAAAACACTTTTTTTTTAAACAAAGAATAGATTTTAATCAATTATATATTTTCCATTTTGCTCAATGACCTTTTGCCATCTTTCTTTCAGCTGCGTGATTCCGCGCTCATAAAATTTCTGGTCCTTATCAGCAAAAAACTGAACCAGGTGCGAGTGAAGGTCATCGTTATTTGTGAAAGTTTTACCATTCAAAGAATTCTGCAAACTTCGAAATAAATGGTAATCAGATGGTGCTAGATCAGGGCTGTATGAGGGATGTGGCATCACTTCCCAGCCAAGCTCTAATAGTTTCCCCCACGAGTTGCCAAAGATGTGTGAGGCCTTGCATTATCTTGGTGGAAAACTACACCTTTCGGATCTGACAATTATGGCCGTTTTTCTTTGATTGCTTCATCCAGTTTTATTAATTGTTGGCAGTAAACATCAGAATTGATCGTTTGGTTCCTTGGAAGCAGCTTAAAAAACACAACACCTTTGTAATTCCACCAAACTGACAGCATGATCTTTTTTGGATGCAATTCAGCTTTCGATGTGGTTTGAGCTGGTTTATTGTGTTTGCTCCATGATCGTTTTCGAACTATGTTACTGTACAGGACTCATTTTTCATAATCAGTGATGATTCTTTTTAAGAAAGAGTCGGTTTCATTTCGTCTAAGGTGCATATCGCAAAAGTTGATTCTTTGTCTTAAATGAATTTCTTTCAATTCGTGAGGTACCCAAATATCAAGCTTCTTAACTAGCCCAAGACATTTTACATGTTTTTCAATTGTTGTGTGCGATACATGTAGCCTCTCCGCAACCTCTCGAACAGTTATATGACGATCCCCTTCAATTATGACTTTGGTTTGGTTATCATCAACTTCAGTAGGCCGACCAGAACGTTGCTCATCTTTGAGAGAAAAATCTCTAGAACGGAATTTTTTATATCAATTCTGACACGTGCGCTCTGTTAAGCAGTTAGCACCATAAATTTCACATATCTTTTTGTGAGCCGCAGCAGCTTTCTTTCCTTTACGGAAATAAAATAGTAAAATATGTCGAAAATGTTCGTTTCTGCACTCCATTTAAAATTAACCCACAACTAATAGCTTTAATAAAAATCACGCACTACTTGCTTCTGAAGTTACGTCAATGTGACTAGTATCACGCGACAAACGGTAAAGTACAGCACTAACATACGTTATACAAAACCCAACCCAATACATGGTCGCAGTTTTTCGATCAGAAATTTTACAATTGAAGGCGCTATGGCATTTGAGAGTTTTCGTAGGTACAAGAGTAGCTCTCTTAATTAATATACAACATATTCGAATTCTTAGAAATCTAACGAAAAGTGTGCCAAAATGAGATATCTTGTTGCTAATCCCTTGATCAGGAGATAAGCAATTCCTCTCAGCATTCTTCGGATGTATACCACTATATCTTGCAAATTTAAATTATTCCTTCAGGTATTCTCTATACTTTGTCTTAGTATGCCTAATATTGTATTTCGACACGAATAAACAATTCGTTTTAAACTACTCCAGAGGGAGACTTTCAAACTTCTGTGGGAAAATAAAGTTTTGATAGGTTATGCTCTGGGATATGGTGTCCCATCTTATATAAATGTGTAGGAAACATCTCCAGAAATGAAATCAAAACTGATTTAATCACTTCTTTATATTGAAGCTGGTTCTTCATCTTTCTGGTCAAGACATGAACAGGTTCAAGTTCATCTCTAAATATGCAGGACCAAATTACCATAGCTAGAGAATATTTGACGGTTTTAATGATGGTACTTTTATGCAAATGTTCAGATAGTCTCCTAATAAAACGAGCCAGTTCTTTTGCCACTTTTAATCGAGATTTATTACTTTTAAAGAAGACATTTTCGGTTAAATTCCAAATTTATTAATAATGCGTACAATTTTAAACACTTAAATAAAATTAATAGTGCATATCTTTTTCCAGTCATTAACAAAGGCATTTTGATACCTTGCGTACCGTAACCATTCTATCTTCATTTTTTTCTATTAATTTTCTATCTTTTTTTTTGTAAAACGCCGCCTGTAAATTTTGTCTTGTTATAACCTAGACTTTAATGTTTGTTCCGATATGTCTATGTCATCTTCCTGTAGATTGCGCAGCACTTCTCTAATAGTTCGCTACCGATTTTCCAATTTGTTTTTAATACTAATTTAATCTTCGCGTTTTGTGGTTTCTGTAATCCCTCGGCAACGAGTATCTTCAGTTATCGTTTAGAGTAAGTTTCCTTGAACCAATTTCGTTACCGCGTCCACGATATTACCGCAAACACATTCTCTACATGCTATTTCCCGACGAAGAAGGCTTCCAGTTTTCAAAAAAGGCTCTATTATGATTTTCGTTTCTTTTGACATGCTTTTACGTTTTTTTTTATTTCAATATTTAATATTATGCGCACGACACTCACAAAATATATTTTTAAATTCTTTAAATATATAAAACAAATATTTAACGAACATCTGGAAATGATACCAGACATTCACTTAACAATAATGACAGAAAGTGACGCACTGCGTCAACCAGCTGTCTCGTTTTCCCTTTATACGTATCCGGCATGCTCAATAATTATACGTTCGCATTATATAAAGAGCCGTTCGGTACTAACTTATAATTCTACACTTTATCTATTTTATTACATTACCCTAGTGGGGGCGCTGCGTACTCAGTACGAACCTGGTCCGTGGGAAGACATCCCAACTCTGTTTATAAGTTGGTTTTATGACATTTAAGACAAAAATAGAATTTGTCATTTGTTAAAATAATTATTTATGGAAGTATTAAAAAAAATATTATTTGCGTGCGTATTTTAAATTTATATTACAATTATATGTTTATTAAAAAGTATCAACATTTATCTCATTTAAGAAGTAATGTTAATGCTTCTACATTAAAAGAAAATTTAATTTTTTTTATTGTTTATCAATTGGAAGTATTTACAAAGCCAATAAATTAATAATGTTTTATAACAAGACTGGAGTATTATAGTTAAATAGTAGTTATATGATTCTATTTATTTAAAAAAATATTAAATCCTTAAAACGAATTTGATATATGCAGTAAGTTATCTATATTAACTTAACAGATATACATAGTCATTTATTTATTCATTTATTTATAATAATAGTTAACCAAAAATTGTTCGTTCTAAAAACATGACTCGTTAATTCAATCTAAAGACCGGCCTGTTTGACCATACCCTTAGATAGGAGAGTTAAAGCAAAGACAATAAAGTATCTTTCTTGTATTATTAGAATTTCATTAAATTTACTGAATTACTTTTATAAGTTATCTGCTTCTGGGTTTCCGGGCTGGAACCGTATCACTTGTATATCTGCCGACGTTTCGTACCCATTTGTATGGGACATTTTCAGGGCTGAACTATTGCACTGAAACTGGTGTAAGTCGATGGGGGACGGGTTTATATATGAATAATGGGTCATGGGTCAATGGAGCGTTACGGTTGCGGCTGGGTAGTTTGGAGATGCAGGATTGCCAAACGTTATGTAGGGGGTAGCTATCATCGCGGTTAAGGTTATTGGGGTGCTTAAAGATCTCTATAGTTTCACGGATTTTGCGACCATAGGAATGGTTAGTGCGGAATAGGATCTTGGTCGAATTGAACTGAATATGGTGCCCGGTTTCCAACCTATGCTCGGAAGTGCAGAACCGGCTATGCGCAGCAACCTAGTACAACGCTTATGTTCAGAAACACGAGTGCCGACAGACCGCTTTGTTTCACCAATATAAGCCCTGCCGCATGAACAAGGAATCCTGTACACACCAGGTGATTCTAAAGAAACACGGTCTTTTACGGAAAAAGGATTAGATAATTTGGAATGGGGTTCGAAGATGGTTTTGATGTTGTTTTTGAGAAGAACCCTACTGATGTGGTCAGTAACACCTTGTATATAGGGTAGGTGGGCTTTAGAGAGGGAGAGAGATGATGCAAGCTGTGTATCAAGTTCTGGGATTTCGGGATTAAGATGTCGATCTATGGTTCGCTGAATATTATGGTTGGAGAATTTATTATTTATAAGAGCTTTGGTAACATGACTTAATTCCTGGGATATAGAATGCTGGTCAGATATGTTGACAGCATACTGACCGCATCAGTAGGGTTCTTCTCAAAAACAACGTCAAAACCATCTTCAAACCCCATTCCAAATTATCTGATCCTTTTTCGGTAAAAGACCGTGTTTCTTTAGAATCACGTGGTGTGTACAGGATTCCTTGTTCATGCGGCAGGGCATATATTGGTGAAACAAAGCGGTCTGTTGGCACTCGTGTTTCTGAACATGGGCGTTGTACTAGGTTGCTGCGCATAGCCGGTTCTGCACTCGCCGAGCATAGGCTGGAAACCGGGCACCATATTCAGTTTAATTCGACCAAGATCCTATCCCGCACTAACCATTTCTATGGTCGCAAAAACCGTGA
This sequence comes from Dermolepida albohirtum, assembly GCA_031893035.1. Lineage (NCBI taxonomy): Eukaryota > Metazoa > Arthropoda > Insecta > Coleoptera > Scarabaeidae > Dermolepida > Dermolepida albohirtum. Next base: position 11,621 of record JAVIWB010001312.1, on the reverse strand, counting down.
AACTATAGAGATCTTTAAACACCCCAATAACCTTAACCGCGATGATGGCTACCCCCTACATAACGCTTGGCAATCCTGCATCTCCAAACTACCCAACCGCAACCGTAACGCTCCATTAACCCATGACCCATTATCCATATATAAACCCGTCCCCCATCGACATACACCAGTTTCAGTGTAGTAGTTCAGCCCCGAAGATGTCCCAGAGCAGATAGCATGGACCACGACCGCGGAAGTCTACGTACCAAATTTACTTTTATAAGTTATCCATATTTTTTAAATATCATTCTCGTATTTTTTAATTATTCAGTATACGTTTTATATGAAACTTTGAATATTTATTTCTTTAACGTTAATTACTCAAGTTAAAAGGTTCTATTCACACTAGGTACATTTAAATAAACTTACGTTTCATAATATTTGGCACTCCTCAACGTGAGATTGAGTAATACATTACAGCATATATGAGATAAAACCTCTACTTTATAACAATATAAACTTTTTTTAAGCGATGCATTTGTATAGTATTTATTACAAATGGATTTTGTTTCATTTTATAAATGACGCGAAGGATTATGATTATTGATTCGATATATTTAACCAGTAGTTGTGAAATTGAATTAATTAAACCTTTTCGATCATCATTCACAATTATTATTTTTACAATTTGAAATAAAAGATATTTAGTAATATAACTGATTATAGGTGCATGTTGAATCGTTGTATAAATATAACTGGTAGTAGGTGCATGTAGAATCGTGGTTCAATATAAATGAGATGCGAAAGAAAATTTTCTTCAAGAAAAAAAAACTCACTTGATCTCGGGTTTCTTTCATTTGGATACTGCCTTTCCACCAAGTAATAGTAGGAGGTGGCCTAGATCCTACCACTTCACAGGTCAACTCGTACGTATTGTCTGCCGATAGGGGTCGGTTCTCCCCTATTAGTTTCACCCACAAAGGTCGTACTGGAAAAGAAAGAAAAAAATTACCTTCATTAATTATTAGACATTCCGTATGTGGGCGATGCAAGTAATAAATCGGAGCAATATATTCTTCCTATCTTTTGCAGTTTAATTGAAAACTAATTATTGAACTTTTCGGTTCTTTTTTTATGAAACCTTATCGGGTTTGGCCACTGTGATTAAGTAGTCTCATTCTTCTCGGTCTGCGAATAATTATATATGAAAAATGAGAATTTTGGCTGATAACTTGAGTGCATTTGTTAATCAAAACTGGTAAATAAAATCCTTTTCCACATCAACGGATCCGCGCAGAATAAAACCGCACAAACACCAAATACACATAGTGCACATGATGATGATAACTTAGTTGCCGAAACACGTAAACAGAATACGAACAATTGATATGGAAAGGGGTTCTACTTAGATTTTTTGATTAATTCAATCACTCACAGCTTTCATTAAAATTTATGTGCATTTGTATATAATGTATTCCATACACATACAAGGTATGGCAATTAAATAACGAGACTGGATTTCTTTCATCGCGCAGTCGCAGCGGGTGAGGCTGTAATTGGAATGTCATTAACCTTGATACTTTCCAAGCAACAACCCATAGTTTCATCTCTCTGTCTGCTTTATTTTACTTTCGAGCTTTAATTGTTTAACTGTTACTTAGTAGTGCCGTGATAATGGTTGCCATAAAAATCGAGCAGCGAAATAACCTGAAATTCCTTGTCAAATTAAAAAAAAATCGCCAATAAAATGTTTACAAATGTTAAAGGAAGTGTTTAGTGATAATGCTATGTCACGTGCGTCGAAGACAAGACAGAAAAAAACACGAATGAACAAGTCGAAATTGAAGGCAATACTGATCATTTTCTTCGGCTAGGTGTCGGAGTGTCGAACCGTTAATTAGAAATACTACAAAGAAATCGTAATCAAGATGAGGGAAAGAGTAAAGAAGAAAGACCGGATTTGTGGAAGAACGACTCATGGATTCTGCACCATGACAATGCACCAGCTCACAATGTGCTACCTGTGAAGCAGTTTTAAGCAGACAAGCGTATTGTTGTGCTTGATCATCCTCAGTATTCGCTAGATCTCGCACCATGTGACTTCCATCTGTTCCCAAAAGTGAAAAGCGCATTAAAGGTAACACATTTTCAGTCTGTTGCATATTTAATCACTAAGGTTGATATATAACCCCTTTCCACATTAACTTTCGTAATTCTGTATACGCATTTCGACAACTAAGTTGTCATCATCAGCAGATAATTGCAAAGTGTTGCACCTGGTAAACCACGGCGAAAAATACCTGTACGAAAACAAACTCCGTACGCGATCTGTACCGTTGAGAACCAAAATGTACACTTGTACATTTTGGTTCTTAGTTGTCAAAATGCGTTTACAGAATTACGAAAGTTAATGTGCAAAGGGGTTATATATCAACCTTAGTGATTAAGTTAATCAACTATAGGCTCCATCAAATTCAACTTCTGTTGCATATGTCAAAACAAAATCAGCAGAGTTGTTGACGAGATTGACAACTAATGAACAGAAATTTTTTGAAAAAATTTCTGGTCTTTGCGTAGGACTAGAACCTACGTTCACATTCTATTCGGGAATGTGCTCTGAACATTAGACAACGGAGACAGTTAGTTTGAGTCCTAATGTAGCGTAAATTGCATTATGGAAACAGTTATTAAATGAAAACCCATGGTAGGTTATTGATTGCATATAATTATGCGCTTTTGCGATGTTAAACTGAAAAATTCTAATTTGAACTGGTTTGTAGATATGTCGTATATACATATAACGCAGAAATTTTTTAAAAAACATTTTCGTTCTCCTCATGGGACTAGAGCCTACGCTCACATTCTTTTTGAGAATGGGCACTGAAGATTAGACAACGGAGACAGTTGATTTGGGTCCTAATATGGCGTAAATTGCATTATGGAAACAGTTATTAAATGAATGCCCACGGTAGGTTATTAATTGGATATAATAATAATAATAATAATAATATTTTTATTAATTACCCAACAGAGATACTCCAAGTGGGGTAACTACTTACAAAAGGAAAATTTTACATTGACAATACAATAAAAAAAAACAATGCAAATAATAAAAAAAAATTATACAAACAAAACTGTACTCAGGAAAACACCATATCAAACAGTGCGCCGATGGAGGAGGTTAAAGTTCCTAACTAATTGCATTAATGGATCTTTAAGAAGTATGTTGGTTCTTGGCGTTTCCATGTACAGTAGATTATTGAACCTCGATTCCAATCTTGGAACTGCGAACTTTACGCCGGCGCATCAATTCTCCCAGAGATCAAGCCATCCACAAAAGCTACCCTGCAGGATGTCAGTGCAGCTTTTGTGGATGGCTTGATGATTCTGCCAAGGACACAAAGCCATGTTGAATTATAAGTTGTCTGTAATCAACATCGTGCCATGGATAACTGCCATTTTCTTTCTACGATAAATATTTTAAATGATGCGTTTTTACGATGTTAAACTGTAAAACTGAAAAATTATAATTTTAACCGCTTTGTACATACATATGTCGTATATGTAATGCACAAATTTTTAAAAAAATTTCCGTTTTCCGCCCGTAGGATTAGAATTCATGATCACATCCTTTTGGGGAATGCGTCCAAGTCATTAGACCACGGAGACAATGGTTTCGTGTCCTTCTGATGTGCCATAATTTCATTCATCATTAAAAGCACTCAAGTTAAGTGTCTCTGTGGTCTAGTGGTTAGGGCGTGTTCCCACAGAGAATGAAATCGTGGCTTCGAGACCCACGCGCAGAACAGAAATTTTTTCAAAAATATCTGCTTTACATATGTATACGATGTACAAAGCGGTTAAAATTAGAACTTTTCATTTAAAAAATGTCTTTTATTGAAAAATAGTGTGACCAAAAAGGGAATTTTATATTTTCCTTTTAAAGTTTACTATCTGGTAGCGTGTGAAATATTTCCACACTGTAAGACGTACACGTGCACACGTAAACACATGCCAGGAACGCCTCGAAACCCACCTATCCATTCGATCACGTAACATATGATATTCATATTTTCGGGCGAATCTTAAAAAGCGATATCTGTTTCAAACGTGCCATCATAAATCTCCCGTTCTTTACGGTGGTACACTTCCCCTTCCTATAGTAGAAAGATCAATCACAGTTAAAGTGTATTCTCGTCGATAAAATATTTATGTTTAGACAAATTGCTATGATGTTTTTACACGAGAACCCATACACAACGAAAGCACTCCCGTTCCTCCTTTCCATTTCTCCTACCATATTCGTTTTGTGAAAAGGCGTGCGAATATCGGACCGGTTACGGGCCAGAGAATAAAATCAAAAACTCATTAGCAACGTCCTCGCTTGTATCTATTTCGCCCGATTTTCGTTTTTGTCTTGGAATGGCCAACTTTCCAACCATTTCTAATTCGAGTTCCGACTTCCTGTAATGTTTTAATCCGGAATGTATGGCCACGAAACAAATAAAGTTTTTTACGAGTTGCGACCGTAAAAAGTCATTTTGGTGATGGCCGCGGTAGTGGAAAGAAATCGTATTGATTGTGGCCGGCAAATGTATTTGTCATGTATTTTTGATAAATGCGATTGCGATATGATATATAGATCTTCGGTCGGGTAGAGTCGAGGTTAACGTATTCAGTAACCTATAAACGAGAATAATTCAATAAAAAATTTCATGTGCTATATAAAACGTACTTCCTGAAACGGACAGGAAGGTAAAATATTCTTATAAAAAAGAACGTATCTTTTTATGAGGAGAACAAGAAAATTATTTAGCAGGCCATGAAAGTGGCACGGACGAAACTATGAAACGAAACCATGTTCATATATACTTCAACGTTTCTTTCTTTTTTTGGAACCATCTACGAGTGACGCTCATTTACTGGTGAGCTTAGCCAGTAGGTTTTTATTATTATATATTATTTATTATTAACATTATTTTCAATTATTTCTTCCTCGTGATAATTTTAAGAGATCGACAATAACCATATTATATAAAACTTGCTTAAAAATGTAAACATTTTATATTCCATTCCTAGTTTACAACATTTACGTATATTATTTAAGCATTTTTTTGTTATTTATATTTGTTTTAGAATGCCGGAATCACTCTGTATGTTTAAGACAAAATATTTTAAAATAATTATTCATTTGAAGAATGTCTTGTTTAACCTAGCGGGTAAAATTAAAATTATAATAAAAAATACTACTTACAGATTATATAATACAGATTTACGTAACTAAACTAATATTGAACCCGAGCTATGTTATGTTATTAGATATTATTTTAAACTCTTTTTGATTTTTTTGCCATTACATGAAAATATGTTATTAAAAAGTAGAGTTCCTAAAATAACCTAGTGCTCCCTCTTGAACTTTTACAAAACTAATAATTATACTTTGGTTGACTATTTGCCAAATTTGCCTTCAAAATCTTTGCAATTTTCATAGCTTGAAGGTTGAGGATCGATTTTTTTTGACTTGCCTTCCATGTGGTCCCAAGCATATTCAATTAGGTTTATATTTGGCTTCTAAACGGACTAGACTATGTAATATAGATTTGTGTAACTAAATTATTATTGAACCTGAACTATGTTATATTACAGATATTATTTTAAACTCTTTTAGATTTTGTTTTGCCATTACATGAAAATATGTTAGTAAACAGTAAAGTTCCTAAAATAACTTGGTGACAACTCTCGATCGTGTACAAAACTACTAATTATACTTTGGTCGACTCTTTGCCAAATTTTTATTCGAAATCTTTACAATTTTCATAGCTTGAAGGTTGAGGATCGATTTTTTTTGACTTGCCTTCCATGTGGTCCCAAGCATATTCAATTAGGTTTATATCTGGCTTCTAAACGGACCAGACTATGTAATATAGATTTATATAACTAAATTATTATTCAACCCGGACTATGTTATATTACAGATATTATTTTAAACTCTTTTAGATTTTGTCTTGCCATTACATGAAAATATGTTAGTAAACAGTAAAGTTCCTAAAATAACCTGGTGACAACTCTCGATCGTTTACAAAACTACTAATTATACTTTGGTCGACTCTTTGCCAAATTTTTATTCGAAATCTTTACAATTTTCATAGCTTGAAGGTTGAGGATCGACTTTTTTTGACTTGCCTTCCATGTGGTCCCAAGCATATCCAATTAGGTTTATATCTGGCTTCTAAACGGACCAGACTATGTAATATAGATTTATGTAACTAAATTATTATTGAACCTGAACTATGTTATATTACAGATATTATTTTAAACTCTTTTAGATTTTGTCTTGCCATTACATGAAAATATGTTAGTAAACAGTAAAGTTCCTAAAATAACCTGGTGACAACTCTCGATCGTTTACAAAACTACTAATTATACTTTGGTCGACTCTTTGCCAAATTTTTATTCGAAATCTTTGTAACTTTTCATAACGCGAAGGTTGAGGATCGATTTCTTTTTACTTGCCTTTCATATGGTCCCAAGCATATTCAATTGGGTTCATCTCTGGCTTTTAAACGGGGCAGACTATATAATACAGGTTTATGTAACTCAATTAATATTGAACCCGAACGATGTTATGTTACGATACAGATATTATTTGAAGTTCTTTTTGAATTTTCTTTACCATTACATGAAAATATGTTTTAAAAAGTAGAATTCCTAAAATAATCTAATATTTAGTGACACCTTTGGTCGACTCTTTGCCTTCAAAATCTTTGCAATTTTCATAGCTTGAAGGTTGAGGATCGATTTTTTTTGACTTGCCTTCCATGTGGTCCCAAACATATTCAACTGGGTTTATATCTGGCTCCTGAACGCGCCAGACTATATATTACAGATTCATCTAACTAAATTAATATTGAACCCGAACTATGTTATGTTACGATAAAGATATTATTTTAAATTCTTTTTGAATATTCTTTACCATTACATGAAAATATGTTTTTAAAAAGTGAAATTCCTAAAATAACCTAGTGACACCTCTCAAACTTTTAAAAAACTATTAATTATACTTTGGTCGACCCTTTGCCAAATTTGTCTTCAAAATCTTTGCAATTTTCATAGCTTGAAGGTTGAGGATCGATTTTTTTTGACTTGCCTTCCATGTGGTCCCAAACGTATTCAACTGGGTGTATATCTGGCTCCTGAACGCGCCAGACTATATATTACAGATTCATCTAACTAAATTAATATTGAACCCGAACTATGTTATGTTACGATAAAGATATTATTTTAAATTCTTTTTGAATATTCTTTACCATTACATGAAAATGTTTTTAAAAAGTGAAATTCCTAAAATAACCTAGTGACACCTCTCAAACTTTTAGAAAACTATTAATTATACTTTGGTCGACCCTTTGCCAAATTTGCCTTCAAAATCTTTGCAATTTTCATAGGTTGAAGGTTGAGGATCGATTTTTTTGACTTGCCTTCCATGTGGTCAGAAACATATTCAACTGGGTTTATATCTGGCTTCTGAACGTGCTAGACTATGTAATGCAGATTTATGTAACTAAATTAATATTGAACCCGAACTATGTTATGTTACGATACAGATATTATTTTAAATTCTTTTTGAATATTCTTTACCATTACATGAAAATAAGTTTTTAAAAAGTGAAATTCCTAAAATAACCTAGTGACACCTCTCAAACTTTTAAAAAACTATTAATTATACTTTGGTCGACTCTTTGTCAAATTTGCCTTCAAAATCTTTGCAATTTTCATAGGTTGAAGGTTGAGGATCGATTGTTTTTTCATTTGCCTTCTACATGTTCCCAAGCATATTCAATTGGGTTTATATATTCTTCCTAAATGGGCCAGACTATATCAATATATAGTCTGGCATCATATAGTTCGGGTTCAATAACCCGAACTATATTATGTTATGATACAGATATTATTTTAAATTCTTTTTGAATTTGGTTTTCCATTGCATGAAAATATGTTTTTAAAAAGTAGAATTCCTAAAATAACCTAATATTTGGTGACACCTCTCGAACATTCACAAAACTATTAATTATACTTTGGTTGATTTTTTTGCCAAATTTATAATACGCAAATACTCTTTGTTTGGTACGATATTTGACACGTTTAATGCTATGCAAAAAAAACCTTATTTGCACTTCGATGTAATTGCATAAAGTGAACTGCAAGCTTGCCTATATCACTTTTTACAGATGCGTCCCTACCTTAAACTACAGGGTTTTGCTAACGACGTCGCTTGAAAACGCAGCGAAAACTTATTCAGCATCCCGATACACACAATACTAAAGAAAATAAAAGCAAAAAAGACTGAAGATTCCTACAGTCTTTCCATTAAACAATTGAAAGATATAATTGAGGGAATACCATTAATGTATGTGATAAATACATGTCTGACTGAAGCATTTCTCCAGATGAATTGAAAGTATCAAAAGTGGTTTCTATTTTTGAAAAAAAAAGATATTAATGACCGACAGAATTATAGACACATTTCCATACTGATATCCATTTCAAAAGTTTTTGAACATGTCGCAAGCAGAGAAGTGCGTTACTTTGCAAAAAAGAAAACAAATACTTTAACGCGTCCCAGGGTTGATATTGTATGAATAAAACAAATATAACAGTTACTATGGAAATAGATGAGGAAATATATAATGTTCTACATGAAAAAAATTCAGATGAAATATTGTGAGCAGAGCATTTGATACTCTTGATTATTATATCCTTCTAAGTAAGTTCTTTCGTTATGAAATACGTGGGAATGGCATGCATTGATGTGTTTGTATTGTATTTAAGAACAATATTTCTGAAACTTGCGTCCTCACGGGTCGATACTGGGATCCCTTATGATTGTGAGACATATATCAACGACCTTCTTACCAGAATAATGCAAGTATGAACAAGTACGTACGCTGATGTTACAACTTTTTAGTTTGTTGACCTAGCGAACAATATATAAAGTTGAAGCAAATATATACAATATTAACTGCGGAAAATTAGTACAGTGTTAATCAGCTTTCATTTGAATAATAAATTAGCTCACAAAATACTACAAGTAATCTTTAATGGCATTATTCTGCCAGACAACCCGTACACAAATATCTTGGGGTAACGTTGGAGAGGACACTTTCGCACAAGGAGCACTTATCCAATATCTCTGCGAAACTATAAACGAGGAATAGTATCCTTTACAAACTTGCTGGAACATCGTGGGCTACACTGATAGCTACTTTGTGGACCTCTGCACTAAGTCCCGCAAATTCATCAGCAGAATACTGCCCATCCACCTGGATAAACAGCTCATATAAGGATAGAATGGAGTGTGTTTTCAACCAGATTATGCGCATTGTAGCCGGGACTGTGAAGTCTACTCTAAAATTCTGGTTTCACGTTTTGAGTCAAACTGAACTGCAGCATATTCGGCGACATAGGATCTTGTTCACAGAGAATGATGAAATCACCAAAAAATCCGGCTCTTACAAGAGATAGTTCCTTTAAAAACTACACAACAGCTCACAGAAGAAGGCTTTTATGCGACGGACTCATGGATGGCTGGATAGCGAGACTGCGCTTTGGAGGGGTGACAAACCTGATTGATTAATGAACAGCCTTCGCACGGATATGATCTACTGCACTGGGTATCACTCAATAGAGTGCGAACGAGTCATGGTAGATGCGGCGACATGCTACATAAGTGGGGCATGAGATCGAGTGCTGGTTGTGACTGTGGCGCGAATAACCAAACACTCAAATACATAGCGTACAAATGTGGTCGTCGAGTATTCCCTGACACACAAGAAGATTTTGTAGAAGGCACATCTGAAGTCGTTTAGTGTTTCCAAAATCTCAATTTGAAGTTGCGATTTTTGTGAAAGCTGTTCTGATATGTACTTTACCGTAAGCTAAATAAATAAATAACCTTAAATTAAATGTTTAAAAAAATCAAGACATTACCTTTATAATGAAGACAAGCGATGAAGGCAATTCATTAAAAATATTTATACAAACTATTTAGACAGTCAAATAGTTTGTATAAATATTACAAAAGTTAGCGGCTGCAATATACAGCATGAGAAGGATAAAATAATTTGCTTCTCTCCAGTCGGACTCATCTCATATATTTCGCCAATTTTCATGTGGCGACTTATGTTGTAATATTCCGGAGAATGTCTTCGGAGGCCCATAGAATTTTTATTTTACAAAACAAGGCGCTACGAATTTAGAAGGTCTAAAAGCAAGGGACTCTTGTAAAGACGAATTAATTAATCAAAAGATACTAACTATTTCACGTGAATATGTACTTACCATTGTACGATATGTACATAAAAACGGAAAAGTCCGTGAGTATAAAACCAGAAACAGAGACGCATTAAGACCACGGTATCACAGGCTAAAAGCAGCGCAAAGTGAAGATGATTATTGGGGCGTTTTGTTATAAAATAAATTACATCAGAACATAAAGAACATGAGAGGTCCTGAACTCCAACAAGCGGCCAAGGAAATGCTAATTGAGAGGGCTTATTATTCCCGGAACGAATATCTCTAGAATCCCTAGAATATCGTAAGAAAACTCTTAGTATTTCCTTGTATGTAATATCTTTGTATACTAATACTTCATTCTGTTTTATAGACTGTTTCTAAATCTGTAAATTATTTCTTTGCTAACTTTTAATTTTTATTTCTACAGATTTTGAACTTGAAGTAGTAGTCACTGCAATAAATAAACATTATTATTATTATTCATTGTACGAGCTGAAATAGTGATAAATTTATTCTTCCTCAACACTGAAAGGTGTCGGAAGAGATACCGAGCACCAATTAGGCAAGAAATGATTTAACACAGTTTGACTTTTCTAAATAATTAGTTTCAAAGAATAGCACTCTTACCACCACTGCGCTATCGCAGCTTATTAATAACGAGCATTTTGTCAAGAAGGTTTTAATAGTGGATCTTGTTCATTAATTATCAAAAAATGTTGGCGTAATGAATTTTGTTTTGGCTCTAAATATTTGATAAGTTTCTTAATGGTTTTACAAAACAGCTGCTACACGCAGAAATATTCCATCCATTTTAAATAATGCATGCCTGACTGAAGGATACTTTCCAGATGAATTGAAAGTATCAAATGCGGTTCCTATTTTCGAGAAGAACGATGTTAATGATCAACAGTATTATAGAGTCATTTCCATATTGACATCAAAATCGAAAGTTTTTGAATATATCGTCGAAAGCAGATTAGTGAATTTCTTTGGAAGAAACCAAACACTTTAACGCATCCCAGCATGGATATTGTAAGAATAAAACAAATACCACGGTTACTATGGAAATAGATGAGGAAATATGTAATGCTTTGTTCGAAAAAAATTCAGATAACTTGTTGTGACCAAAGCATTTGACACTGATGATCATCCAATCCTCATGGGTAATTGTTTCGTATCGAAATACGTGGAAATAGCCATGCATTTCGTTTGTATTATATTTAAGAACAATATGTCTAAAACTCGTTGTGTCATTCAAGGCGTTCTTCACTGATCGATACTGGGACCACTTATGTTACCCACAGGCACATGTTTGTGCCTCTTCAAGAAAAATGAAAGTACGAACAAGC
>JAVIWB010001310.1:0-21053 GCA_031893035.1 Dermolepida albohirtum | reverse complement strand
GTTCGCCTTTTAAAACGTTTTCCATAATTCTCGGGATCCCTAATAAAATTGTTCACAACCTGGTGTGATCGACTTATTTTCTTTGCAGTAGCCCTTGAGGAATACCCTTCTTGATGGAACGCTTTAATTTTTCCAATTTCTTCCATACTTAAGCACTTCTGTCGTCCCATCGTTGCACAATACCCTTAATTACAGATGTTTGTTTATCCGGATACACGTTGTAACTCGATACTCATCCGGTAGCTTTCTATTAAATACTGGTCGTATCCAACCGGCGCGGTGCATTTTATATGTATATGGTACTTACGTCACCCAATGCATAACGTTAGGCACTATTGCGCAATAATGCGTATTATTTGCCATATCATACCATTACAAACTTGCATTGTATTTTTAGTAAATGAATTGTTTTTCAAACCACCGAAAGCTTGCAACAAGTCGGGTGGTCCTATTCATGTTGCGCGGAGTGTATAACTAGATGTCGGTTTTGAAGGCGCACAGGAGCAAGCCCATCGTGAGTATATATGAATATATTTGGAGATATTTATATAAATCGTTTTAGTATATTAGTTAGGATATTTGTTTTATCAGTTATTTCAAGCTGGTCTTAGGCTAGATGATTCTATTTATTGCGATATTGCAGAATTGTGTATTAGTTCGCCCGCATAATTTCTTGTGTGTTTGGTTGAACCAGCGTTCAACCAAACGTGTGCCCAGGTGAGCGAAAATGTTACCATGTTATCATTTCTTAAATTTTGTCTGTATCTGATATCATTTTTTAAAATTTTCTATCTTGCTGATTACACATGCCGTGTGCAATCCCGTTCTTCGTAAACCATTGAGTTCATATTGCAAGCATCACATTTTATGGAACTGCCAATATTAAATCGGTGTATATATTTAATAATTTGATATATCTCTTGTAACCTGTATTTTTCTGTTATGCAACATTTTTGCTGATCTGTGTGTGATCGGCTAAACCAGCGATACACACTCTAGAAGCGAATTAAATGAACTAATACAGGATTGCACAATATTTCTATAAATAATATCATATGGCCTAATATCATCTCCAACAATGAGAAACCTGAATAAATATACACATTTATTCGTGAATTTTAAAACACCTTTATATCCATTTCGTAACAATCGGCTTCAAGGACGTAAAAATATTTGTCTCTTGTTACGATAATTATTTTATGTGAATTAAATTTTTGAAATTGATCTTTTCAAATAGATGAAAGTAGCGCTAAATATTTTAAAGTGGATGAGAAGGAAACTCATAATCATAAATTATCCATTTGTTTTTCTCGAAGAATGCAACTCATGTATGAAATAGCGTTGGTATTGTGTCAATTTTTGAGATACTCTGCGTTGTCCTTTTCGTTAGTCGCACTGCTTTTAATTTTCACAAAAGGGCATTATAATATTCTATCATCAGTGTTTAATTTTGGATCATTTGGAAAAACATGCTATTTTCGATGTTGATAATTATATATAAACATATAATTAAGTTCTTTCACGATGTGAATTAAATGAAAATTATTATTTTCTGCTATTCCATCGTTAATTAAATTCACAGAAATTAATTAAAAATTTCTGCGCTCTGGACTCAAACCTCTACCTGCCGTTTTCAAGACAGCTGCTCTCTAGTTAGAGCAACCGTCTAGAAAACGGCAGGTAGAGGTTCGAGTCCTTCTCCAGCGCAGAAATTTTTAATTAATTTCTGTGAATTTAATTAACGATGGAATAGCAGAAAATAATAATTTTCATGCTATTTTCGTTTTAAAAAAAAAATGCTAAATTGCTCCAAAAGAGTCAATTTAAATTATCAATTTTATTCAAAGCAGTAGTAGTCAAAGATTACATCCTCGTAAATTGAGGTATTATAAATCGTTCTTCCGCTAGGAGTAAAAACTTACGTTTCGACGGTATCCGTAGTATTTAATTTCGGGTCTCTGTATGTTTATAAATATTGCATAAAACTATTTCTGTTAAATTGCTTATGAAAATAACAAAATTAATAATGTATGTAATAAGAATATTAAATTAAATGAAATAACGTAACGGTAACAGTTATTTGCAAATTAAGTTCTCGAAGACAACTTTCCAGCATGGGCGCAGGTTTATTTGCGTGAATACTGCAAAAGGCCTTCACGCACGTACTTGTACAATATTTCTTGTAATAAATAATACATTTATATATATATAGATACTATTTTTTGGGGCAGTAATATTGAGGATTTATAGGAACCTATTCAAAATTTAAACATCAAATGATTATTATTATATTATTTGTTATAATATATTCAAAAAGTGAGAAATTATTTAAATATTTTATTATATAGCGTGTTTCAAACAGAACATACGTATTACAAAGTATAATTTTGAACAAATTATCGATCGCTGCGCCTCGGCTTGTCTATGGGAGAAACGAATACATAGTCTAGTTTATTTAATAGCCGCTAGATGTCAGTTGTCTTCTGTTTTTCTTCGTAACCGTCATATGTTTAAAATGGCTACTCCTCAGCAGAAATCATTTTGTGTTCTCGAGTTTGCAAAATGCAATTCCGTTACTACAGTGCAAAGACGTTTCAGGTTGGGCTACCAAATTGATCCTCCGAATGGGTAGAACATTCGCACATGGTATCGACAGTTTGTAGATACAGGATGTGTATGTGAAGGAAAGTCCTGGCCGCCCTCGTGTTTCTGAAGAAAATGTTGCACGAATTCAAACTGCTTTCCAACGTAATCCTTCAAAATCATCTCATCTTGCCAGTCGGGAGATACAACTGCCTGCAACAACAATTTGGCGTGTTTTGAGACGTCGGTTGGTTCCGAAGCCGTACAAGTTACAGTTGTTACAATCTCTGCATCCTGATGACAAACGGAAACGTGTGGCATTTTGTAACGATATTCACGATGCTATTGACAATGATAACATTTTCGCACAACACATCGTGTTCAGCGATGAAGCGACGTTCCATGTTAGTAGTCTGGTAAACAAACACAATGTTCGAATTTGGGGTCTACAGAATCCACATGCAGTAATTGAACATATACGAGATTCGCGAGGAACCGGTTCTATACTGCCATAACATCAATGACGAAGGACATGCTTGCCCGAGTATGTGAGGAATTTGAGTATCGATGTGATATTGTTCGCGTCGCTGATGGAGAACATATTGATCATTTCTGTAATCTGAACCTGAGAGGTTCGTAAATATGTGTGTAAAGCTTTATATTCGTACGTCTTAAAGTTTAATAAATATATGCATTCGAAATATGTATATTCTTTTTGAAACACCCTGTATAATAACATAATGTCAACTTCGATTTTATAAATAGATTACAATACGTTAACAATTAAAATATTAATAAATTTAATTTAGTCAATCCGAGTTTATTTTATTCCAGCATAGTTTTAACTGACAGTTAACAATTATTTTAGGGTAAAATACAAGTAATTTATTTATTTATATTTATGACCAGTATTTATTTTGCTTAAATACTGGTCATTGCAAACACGATAATAAGTAATTTGTTTTCCAAATAAATCAAAATAAAACTACAGTCATACGCACACATATAATTTATGGGACGGCGAAAAATAAAAAAAATTGAAATGTATACAGAAAATTCTTTATTTTCAACAAATGTCAAGTAAAAAGGCATTTAGATCAATTGGCTCAATTCTAAAGTCGTGATTATTAATTTATAATAACAAGAACCTTCTTACAGTTTGATCTTCCCAGACGAGGAAATAAATGAATGTATATTAACGCAGATTCTGATTCCTTATTTCCCTAAATGAATGACAGTGTTGTTCATTTATTACAAATTCATGTATTACAACGAACTTTAGACACCATTAATAATGGGAGTATCAAGACATGTTACAGAGAAGAAGTAAGTTAATTGATGTTCACTGTTAAAATCAATGTAATATTTCTAACCATACCTGCAGAAAAAATGTACATTAAAAGAAAATTTGCAATTATCGAAAATAACTACATTGCATTGCTTATTACATAAACATTATTATTATATAAACATTTTAAAATACAAGTTGCATAGAGTCGGCCACATTCCTTTTTAACTTACCGTAAAGCAAATGCGGAAATTTCCCAGAGGATTTGTATACACTAGGCCAAATTCTGTAAAAAGTTGCTGAATTTTAAAATGGATACTCCATTAGAGTACACTGTCATTTGCATTTGATAAAGTTCAGGTTCTATATTGACAAATCACGACGGAGATTCGTTATGTATTAAGAAGCTTAGAAAGTGAATATTTTTTCGGTGGAGATTCTTTTCAATAACATAAACACGACCCATAAAATCATATCAACAAACAAACATTCTCAGGACAACTTTTCTGCTTCTGTTCATTTTGTTGTAGAAGGAATAAAATTCCAAGAACAAATATATCAATTACACAATGTACCCAATGCACAATTAGTGTAAATTATACTAATACAATACTCAGTAAAATAAATATAAATTTAAAGATTTGTTATTGCATTCATCTATTTTGTTGGTTTTTAATAAATTCCTAGACTTGTTGGCACTAGTTTCAAAATAGTTTTCATATGTAAGTGAGCCATTATGAAGTCCAAATACTTAGAACTTTCACACTAAGTACAGGGTCTTTTATTAAGCGCTTCATATCTTTAAATTTAAATAAAACAAAGTGTATGTGAGATGTCGAATTTTTTTTTTTGAAAGGCCTCTCGATGCCATTATGTATGGAATATAACATTGTGCAAATGTCCGCTGCGGCTGGGTGGCGCGCATCCGAAATATCCAATTTTCCATGACTTTGGCGCATAAATCAGGCTGAATTTGCGATGGCATGGGTTATATTGGCTGTGAGAGCCGCTGTGCTTTGTGGCTTATTCACATAAACCTGCGACTTAAGAAAACCCCACAAGAAAAAGTCGGGGATTAAATCGCTCGACCTCGGTGGCCAGTTCACATCACCTCCACGTGAGATGACCATGCCTACTATACATAATAATGATTTATTGATTTTATGTAATTTTTACTTCCCGCATTAGTCGCGTAGCAAGTGAAAAAGTTACTTATTAGATATCAATTCCGCCAACACAAATGTACATATTTATAAGGTTATTTTCTGTAGAGATTGTTCGTCCAATATTAGATAGGTACTTACTGCACTACCCACTGCACCCAATCCAATATTTTTATCGCCTGTCCTAATCTGTTCAGGTTAGGTTTCTCATAAATGCATGTCCCTTGTGATCTAATGCCTCACATTCATTTTGGAACTCTATTGAACAATCTGCGATTAACATATGCCAATTTTGTCCAGAAATTATTTAACGAGCGCATGGCCTGATATCCTGGTATTATTCTAAGGTGTTTTTTTAACGATGAAAAGATCCGTTTTACGGAGACTTTGCCATGTTCATGGTAGGTCTATTCCCGTAGTAGGGCGTTAAATCTCGATCCATCACAGTAAATATTTTAGTCAATATATAATAAAGCTGATCTATTTCAGTGTTTAGCATTTTATAAAACAACATATTGTTCGGATAGTATTAGATTATTAAGTTTAAAATGGAAACGTTCAACAGAAGTAGTTAGCGTTTTCTTGTTTTGGACATATTATATATAAATTTAAAGAATAAACAGTTTTTGAATTAAATTTGTTGTTCTTACATTACATTTAAGCACAGTAACCTTTAAAAAGCCTTTACATTTAGTTTTGTAAAAAAGTGATTAAAATAATTACTTTTTCTCCTTCTTATTAGTAATCTTATTTGGAATTTTAATTAATGTCAGAGTAGTTTTACTTATATACTTTCGAACACAAGCGAATTCCTTCGAATCTGATAAACCATACAAGTAATCCGAAGTCTAAGACGTGCGTCTCTAATTTGTTCGTGTACATGCGAACTCTCATCGATAAGACGACGGGACAGTCCGGTCTAGACAGCTTACATGGCCACACGTATGTACATGGGACCATATTTAAAACGAAGGAAATCAACACCTGTCTTGCTGTGGTGTCGGGACCGTACGTTAGATCTTGATAGTCAAAATCGTGAATAACTGTCGTCGACCGAGAGAGGGCCTTGATATCGGGGCCCCGCGGGCCAAAAATTAGAATCGTAAACCAACATGGCCGCTATTCACTGGCCCTACAATACATACACGAAAACCGGAAGGTTCTTTGCTATGATTTTTTATTGTTTTGTTAAACGGGATTTGCTGTTTCAAGGGTCCCTTTTTTAAGCGGAGCTTTGACCAAAGACAATTGAATAATTGAAAAATCCAAGAACGTACTCAGCTTACAAGCAATATGCAATGTATGCATGTATGGTATATGTTAAGTAGTTCTTGTGATGTTAATGTCCATTTGGAAACAGATTAATTAAGCATTAACATTAAATTTGTTTTTAAGCAAATTACAATTACTAAGCGAAGTATTTAGTTCATATATCTCACCCGATCAATTAGAAATAAAAATTATATTTTTAACTAAATTTATGTCAGTATAATATCTATCACTGATTTATCCGACATATTTTGAATTTTTGTCGTTTTGACAATCAAATTCTAACAGCACTGCTTTGGCTATTTCTATCAACATTTCGTAGTGAGATAAATAAAAATTACTTTCTGTTCGATGCAATAGAGGATTTGGGAACTGGACAGTTTTATAACGCAAACTTACCTAACCATTTCACATGCACCTTTCTATCCATTCCGCAGTAGGCTGTTTCAAATATTTAATGTAATCAATGATCTTCATATAAGTACATGACAATGCAAAAGTATTTGATAAATATTAACTCAACTTTGATCGAAACTTCCTTTCTTTTCATTTAATAAATTATAATTCTTTTACAATTTTTTAAAGACATTATATGGCTATAATATTGACTTACTATGTTTATTAGATTATTATACTTATTAGTTACATATGTACATATACGAGAGAATCATATTTTAATTTTCCATATAAAATTTTGAATTTGAAAGTGAATTTAAAGTTGAAAAAATCACAAAGATGTAATGGAATTTCAAGACTCTACCGGTCGCTTCAAAAGTTCACGCCTACGTATTTCCAGCTACTTCTCAGCCCTACTGTATGTATGCTAAGGATCATTGTCATGCATGTATGTTATACTCAACGCAGTGTAATTTCTTTGGTGTAAGGTAAGATGTTTTCTTCAAAAATATTTGGACCACTTATCTAAAATGCCATTAACGAAAGAACTGAAACGTACGCTATAGTACACCAAACATGCTCATATCATAATCTCAGGCCTTCCAAGGTGTTCTCGTCAACCTGTAAAGCTATGGTTAGTAAAATCATTTACTTTTGTTTGACCATGATCTATATATTTCGTCAATTTGTAAACGCTCACGCCAAATGTGTTGTTTCAAACGCCCACTCCAAATGTATTGTTTCAAACGCCGAACGGCTTCTAATATAGCATTTTGGCAGTCAAAGCAATTTAAGAAGGCTTAACTTAGCTTATTATTTATTATTTTAGTTTAGTTTTTGTACATGTCATACGTCAAAGGATTTTCTTTTCCTAGTCATGTAATGCCTTGGGACACGTTCTTGCAGTCCCTTTTTGCTTTCTTCTAGGTTCTTCATTTTTATGGTCGCCAATTTTTTTCGTAAATACTTGATTGTCATAACAAGTTGAATTATCGCGATGGAAGAAAGATTTTTGCATGAACCATTCCAGGTTGTTTTTCCGAGTAAACTTTCTTAGATTTGATTCTTCAGTTTGTTGATGACATTTAAACAGGAAGATCAAATTGCAATTTAGTTTTTGTATATGTCATACGTTAAAGGGTTTTTATTTAAACAATACATTGATCTTATATTGCAGTCATTTTTTATTTTTTTCTAGGTATTTTATTTCTTTAGTCGCTAATCTTCTCAGCCTTTACTATGTCTACAATACCTTTTTACGACATAATATATTAACAAGGAAAAGTTAGAGTTTGTAGAATAAAAGGAATTAACTTAGAATTAGTTCTGATAAATAGTGTAGATGAAGAACTACCTGTAACTTTAATTCATCGAATATTTCACGAACAACTTTATTTGTGTGAGGCTGCATTGTCGCGATGAAAGAAAAATTTTCATATGGACTATTCCAGGTCGTCTTTTGATAATAAACTTTCTTAGAATGATTTCTCAGCTTATTGTTGATATTTAAATAGAAAGACCAATTTCTAATTTAGTTTTTGTAAATGTCATACATTAGTCTTATTTTCCATGTTTTGATTTCGTTTAAGTACTTCATTTTTTGGTCACTATGTCATCTTCTCAACCTTTACTATGTCTACAATACTTTTTTTCGACATAATTTATCAACAAGGAAAATTTTAGTTTGTAGAACAAAAGGAATTCACTTAGGACTAGATCTGATAAATAGTGTAGATAAAGAACTACTTGTAACTTTAATTGATCGAATTTTTCACGAACAACTTTATTTATGTGAGAGGCTGCATTATCGAGATGAAAAAGAAATTTTCGTATGGACTATTTCAAGTCTTTTTTTCCTAATAAACTTTCTTAGAATGATTTCTCAACTTATTGTTTAAATAGAAATACCGATTTCTAGCTTAGTTTTTGTAAATTAATCTTATTTTCCATATTTTGCTTTCGTTTAGGTACTTCATTTTTTGGTCACCATGTCACCAATCAATTTTGCAGAATAACCAATTATTTGTTATTATCCACAACTTTATAACGAGCTCATATTTTTCTGAACTGCATTGTTTAATATGACTAATATTTGTTAAACAGCAAAGTCTTTTTATAAATATTTTAGAATGAATAATAACATCAGGTTTAGTAATAATGTGTAATTTTTGTAGTATACTTTTAAAACTATTTATTTAAGACGTGAACAAAATTCGATCTATAGTATAATTGTAATTATTTTCAATTACTTTAGCCCAACTTTTGATTGTCTTATTTCATCCATTATAAAATTCTAAATATTTAAACTGAAAAAACAAACGCGTTTTTAAGCACTGTTCATTATGAAATACTTTTCGAGTAAGAAAGTTCTATAAGGAATGAAACAAATGTAGCGGAAGAGGAAATGTCAGGAAAACATGCTGGGTTGGAAAGAACTTTCTGTCCTAGATTGTCCAATTTCTCTGCAGTGATTTGTGCTACCTAGTATCCCATGGCCCATTGACCAGTGCGAATTCATTTTGCCTTAAAACTTGATGCAAACTCTTTTTTACCTAATAGCTCAGTTTTATCCCTTTCTACCATATACGCAATATACTCGTAACTTTCTTAATACTTCCTCGTCTAACAATTGGTGACATCTTTTAAAATATACATAGAGTATTTTTTTCACATCTGGTAATAACTTATTCTAAAAGCGACCGTCAATTTTGACATGACAGCACAGAATCCCAAATGGTAACTTTTCGATCTCGAAGGGCTGTGAAGTTTTCAAACTTTTCCAAGCGATCGCGAGTAAATGCGTTGCATTGTTATTTGTGAACACTTTTGCAGTGTGGACACCGCATTCTTTTTTCGATAGCATTCTTTACAACATGATTTTCGCCCCAGGTGTATTGTATAAAACATGTAGTGTTGTATATGGTTTTTGTATGTCATTTTCTTGTTGCCAAATTTTAAAAGTTTAAGCAGAAACACTATAATTTTCATGCATAAAATATGTTTCCTAAACTTCATATTTTTCACACACGTACCACGTTTTTAGGTTATTTTGCATAGATTATCACCAAACAGCTCTACGAACGCATGCTATAAAATCGACATTATTACTAAACCTTATATATTCGTTTATCTTTTGAAGCAAATACGTATTTCTAAAATAAAATCAAAATAACAACGTTTTTATGATTATAACAGTTGCTCTTATTTCGTACACAACTGTAATAATAAATAGTTTTTAAAATATTTTAATACCTCAGAATATGTAGACCATAAAATGTCAATATTATTTAAAAGTACTTTCATAAAATCTCTTTCCTCTTAACTAGTTTCTTTTTTCTCATTGAAATCTTTTTTTAATCTTGCTTCCAGTCGATCGTGACATTAAAATGTCGGCGTAATTTTTACTGTACAAACGAAATATCCCATTACGTTTACTACACCGTAAATGGTTTGGTTTCAAGGCGATTATTATCTCTGTTACCAAGTCCAAGCAAAAAAGGAAAATGAAGAGATATTACTGATTAAGCACTGCGAATTGCAAAATATTACTTTCAATTATTATAAATCACTTCGTGTCGTTCTTGTGGTGTGTAGTATTTTATTTATTATCCATTATGTATGAGTGCGTAAGATAAAAAGGTGATAGCAATGGACTTTAAGTATTGAATACTAGCGATATTTAAACAGTAAACTTAGTTAGGAGAGTTAGGAGAGGGTACTTCCTTTCATAGATTTTTTGACGGTCATAGATTTTAATTATGGAGAAAATTTATAATAATAAGAAAGAATCAATATTAGGATTTGGTTTACATTTGGAAGACTTAAAGCCAAACGCGTCGCATATATTGTATTTACGACAAAAAAGTTTCTGTCCAAGCCGATTCCGACAATCGCAACACAGTGTAAAATGATTCATTAACTGTTCATTAACAAACATGGCACGCAAAGTGTTCTTTTGCTGAAAATGTTTTCATGAAATACAAGCTTTTTAAAAAATTCACAAGGAAAAGAAGGACTATGTACGTCATTTATAAAGATCGATACAACTATAGAGAGTTTGTACTTCTAACAGAGAGCCGACCCAAACATGTTTCGCGAATACTCAAGAATGGCTACCTCCACATTCGGTTACATAACGAAAGCAATTCGCGAAGATATTTATCATTTCACTATAAATTTTCTGGCTTTTCCTGGCGTTGATGTAAATAATAATACTAAAGATTTAATACAAAAACTGTATTTAATTTTGGAATAAAAAAGTGATACTAATATACCATTAATATTACTCCGTATTGTGCAAAACTTCTTGATATAGCTTGGGCGCTGATAAGGATGGGTATTGAATTGTTTTAAGTTGTGCTTGAGTAATAATAATAGTTGAAAGATTCAGCTGAATTATCTTAGGTTGGATATTAGAAATAATTGGAGCAACTTCAGTAAGTTAGTTAAGACTACGTTTGAAAAATGACCGAAAGTATTAGAATAGGTCGAGTTGTACGTTTCTGTATAATTTTATTAAGTTTAGGTATAACTAGAAAGGTTTTAGGCAAAGGAAATTTCTGTCATTATTACTTCTTGTATTCGATTTCAAATCTATAGTTTTTGGAATGGGGTTTAAAAGCTATAGATAGGCAAGTAGAAATTTAAAAAAAGAAGTTTTCTTCTTCGGCCTCTATCTATCAGTGCAAGTTTTTTCTTCAAAATTTTTAAAAATTCTCTTTCCATATTCATTTCTTGCAACACATACCTATTATTACTATCCTACAAAGAGCGACACTTCTGAACTTCTGTAATAAGAGATTTCATAGTTCATACTGTCTAGAGAAGGTACGGTAAGTACGACGAAAAACTTTTTGTTTTCAAACTGTGTGCGATGCAATCACCGCAGTATTGTGAGAATCGCATTTACCTGGGTCAAGTCCATTTGATTTTTGTTGCTTCCTTATGTACGGACATCGCATCAGATACAACGCACTGTATTTATCGCAAAATTCTTATTTAACTAGGACATAGCGTAAGATTTTATACTCTTTCTAACAAAACAGTGTGTAAATAAAGAAACTAACATTAGTATTTATAAGAAAATATAGTGAAAATGAATTTAGAGATGAATGATTTTAACGGGAATTTTCACTTGACTACAAGCATTATATAATAGTTTAAAATTTTATTAATTTCTGACGTTTGAAAATTAGAACAGCATGAATAAAGTGTCTAAATAGAAAATCCTAAATGCACAATCTCTCAGTTCCTGGTACAGTTTAATATTTATTTCCTAAAGTACTAAATATGTCTGAAATTTTGATTTATATGCGATGACAATGCTATTTCAAGAGTCACAATTTGACTACGTTGCACAATTTAAACCTTATGATATGAGCATTGCGACTAGAACCACTAAGACCTGCAATAATTACTAATAAAATTAATGATATTGTTTTGAGCGATTAAAGAATTGACGTCAGAGATATAGTTAACATCGTAAGCGTATCAACTGAACGTATAAGTTGCATTGCACATGTAAGTTTAGGCATGTCCAAATTGTCCTCGGAAAAATTTATTATGGTCGACGAAATCTGGTTTCACCACTATGTTTCTGAACCAAAACAACAATCTCGATAGTAAAAGCATCATAGTAGCCTTTTTTTCCGAAGAAAGACACGATATTTCCTTCAGCCATGATTTTTTAGTAATCGAAAACAGATAATTTTCATAGATTTTCTTGTAAAGGGTTAAATCATTAACGGATATAGTACCGCAAATTAAAGAAGAAAGCAATATCTGATGAATGACCTGGAATTTCTCATAAATTCTTAAATCAATTGAGATTTCTGTTTCTTCCTGTAAAGAAGTTTCGATTGAATAAATAAGTTATTGTATTAGCCATATGATTCTACACATCTTGCGCATCTATCAGACAAGTTATGGATGCCATTCCAAAAAATTCTTTGTCTTTTGAGCCATTCATCGAGCCATTTTCTAACTTCATCGAAATTGGCGAAGTGCTGCTCTGCAAATGCGCCTCCCATTGATACACCAATGGCGACAATCAAACGGGGCAAGGTCTAGAGAGTACGGCCAAGTGCTTTCAACGCTTCCTTGACCGATTTTGCTGTATGGGACGATGCGTTATCGTGCTATAAAATCACTTTACAGTGTCTTCGGGCCCATTCTGGAGGATTTTCTATCAATGCATGATTCAAATTGATAATTTATTGTCGGTAGCTATCAGTATTAACCGTTTCACCACATTTCAACAGCTCGTAATACACCACGCCACTCTGGTCCCACCAAATACAGAGCATTGTCTGGCGACCAAAACGATTTGACCTTGGAGGCGATGGGCCGACTTCGCCAGGTGATAACTATGATTTTTGCGTTTAGGGTTTTTGAAATAAACCCATTTTTCATCACCCGTCACTATTCGATGCAGAAAGGACTTCCGATCATACCTTTGAAGCAGCATTTCACAAACAATTTTTCGATTTTCCATTTGCCTGTCATTCAATTGATGTGGCACCCATTTTCCCATTTTTTTGTTTTTCCCATTTATCGTAATCGGTCGCAAATCGTTTCTTGCGCCACATTTAATGCGTCTGCCAATTGTTTGAGAGTTTGGGTTAGGTCTTCATCCAATAAATTCTGCAGTTTCGCATCTTCAAACATTTTCGATCTACCAGAACGTTCTTTGTCTTGTACATCGAAATGACAACTTTGGAATTGCCGAAACTACGCCTCACATGTTTTTATGGTTAGAGTATGCTCACCGTTAATTTCCACTAGCAAACGATGACTTTCAGCGGCTTTTTTCTTCTAATTAAATAAGAAAAGTAATGCGTGCCGCAAATGTACTTCTTCAAACACAAAATTCGATATTTTCAATGAGGTATAAATCTATGACAGTGTTACTTTCACAAAATATAACATGCATGGCTTTAAAGCTTGATGTCAGTAGAATAAAATGACATATGTGCCAAATCATAACATTGCATGCTTAAGCCCAGCGACATCTGTTAGAAAATTCGGTAATAACGTTCCGGTACACCTGTTATATTATGGTATTATCATATGATTCTTTATTAGCTTCCTTACTAGCAATTGATTTCTTCTATAGCTTTTTTTCTAATTGTTTGGTATAAATGAGCATACGCTTTTACCTCTGCAAAATTATTCATTTACGAATTACTTGCTGTTTCGTTTGATCTTATTCTTAAAGATTAAATTTTTCATGGTAAACAGCCGTTTAGACAAAGTTTGTAAATAACAATTATCATGATGTAATTTTTATTATCAGATTTAAAAAGTAGAACAAATGATTTAGTCCATTTTATTTACCTTTTACATATTATAACTGTCACGCTATATTACTTTCAAAAACAAAAATCGCGAAATGTTAATAATGTTATGAAACACATACATAGTATAACAATTCAATCAACCAATTTCACGTATACGCATTATTATTACAGACAACGTAGGACAATATCGTACAATTGTGGACGAAACGATTCGACATATTAACGAGTCTACATATTACGTCAAAAGCTATTCTTTTTCGTACAAGTTTCCCATCATTTACATGTCAGCAAATAGGCGCTGTTCACTTTGCCAATAAACTGACGACAATGATCAAGATAATTATGCAGCGACAGTTGCATGATTTTGACGTAATACACAGGGATACTGTTGAATTTTAATGATCCCGCGCATCATCAACGTGTATAAACTGCTAAATTATGAAGTGATTTGTCTGGCATTGTGATATAATGAATATATTGGATTAAACTACATGAATTTTACATTGTATCGATGCATTGAAAATTGCATTGTAGTAGTATGCGAATAGGTTCTCAATTAAATTTGTGCTTTTATTAGATAAATTTTAGAAAACTTGGTAATTATACGAAGTGTAATGTTGGATTGCTCATATAGTATTGCCATGTTTATTTATCTAACAAACAATTACTCCATTTCATGGACATAATAAAATAAGGTAAAAGAAAAATTATGTACGTTAGTTATCCAATGGTAATATTGCTGTATTCATGACGTCTACTTTGAAATGCATTAAGTAATATTACTAACACAAAGGAATCAATAATATCCTTCGTTGTGTGCATAATAAATTCGAGATTTCAGTGCAGTGGCATACTGATACATACACACAGTTAATCTCAGAGAAAACGGAACTTTTTTAAAATAAAAGCAAAAGCTTACTATTTTGGTAAAATTTATTTATGTTTTTCAAAGCAGTCGCCTTCGGCTTCAATACAACGTTTTGCACGGTCAACTAACATGTCGAATGAATTTTTAAGTTCATCTTTAGATATGTCCTTCAAGATCGCTGTCGACTCCTTTTTAATGGCTTTGACGTCGGCACAACACTGTCCTTTCATCGGCAAATGTAATTTGGAGAATAGATAGAAATAACAGGGGGCCAAATCCGGTGAATACGGTAAATGATTAATGGTTAAAATGCCATTTGTAGTTAGAAAATCAGTGATAAGCGTTGAGCGAACGCCAGTTACCATTTTCACGATATCGAGCAAAGAGTCTGTATAAAAGTTGCTAGCGGATCAATGATGGATACATTAAAAAAGTTAAAAAGAGGTTTTAGTGAGAAGTACATATCAAAACAAGAATGTTTAAGTGGTACCAAATGTTGGAAGAATATATAGAACACGTTCACGATGAAGAACGATCTTCGATGTCAACTAATACAAACCACACTAATTAAATAAATAAATAAAAATCGTCTATCGACGAATATATGTAAATATCCTGTATTATAATGTAGATAATACTGACATTTCATCTCAACCGACTCAAGTAATTTCAGAAGATTATTTAAACTTCAGACGTGTCTCATTTCGATTGGTTCTAAAATGGTTTGTTTTCGAAAAAAAAACGACGTACAAAGATGATTTCTGACTACCAGTCTATCATGAAATCTATTATGAATGATGTGGCATGGATCTATGCTAATCAGTCTGAAACAGTCGAACAACCAAGTAAATATCATGCCGAAAAGACAAAAAAGCACGTCAAAGTTGCTCAAAAGTTAGTCATGTTAACAATCTTCCATCATGGTGTAGTGCACTATAAATTCCTTCCAACCGGCCAAACCCCTAATAAGTAACGTTAGCGAAGTATTATGTATAGTTTGATTAATGTCATTCATCTAAAACATCCTTAATTTTTGAAAGATCTGGTTTTTGCATCATGGCAGTACATTATGTTACGTTTAATCACTTGTTCGTCACTACTTGACCAAACATTAAACACTCATTGTGCCACAGCTACATTATTCGCTTGATTTAGCATTGTGAGACTTCTATTTTAACGGCTCAAAAAATCTCTGCATGGACACCGTTTTGAACCAACTGAAGGAATAGAATACAGAACTCAAATGGCACTCACAAGACTACTCTCAGAACTACTATGAAGATAGGAAGAATATGTTGGAATAAGTGCATTGTTTTTCAAATAAATTTGGAACAAAAATATATACTTTGCTTTTTATTTAACCAATTTTGACACCTTTTGTTCGTAATAATAATTAGAACCTTCACCTGTTTTCAAATTCGTATTTCAAACTTAAAATGATAAACTTCTGGTATGTACATATTGGGTCTGGGAAAAAGTTCGTGGCGTTTTTTCAGTAAAATTCAACTGGTCCCCGCATGGCGCGTGGACGAATTCATTTAAACCGAATATGCTCCATTATTATCGACAATGTTTCGCCATTTTTTTGGTAGATCCATGATCCCATCGGTGAAAAACTTCTGTGGTTTCTGGTCGAAAAACTGAATCAAGTAGTTTTCACAGGCTTCTTTTGAAACCAACTTAATTCCATTGAGAGAGTTCTGCAGAGATCGAAACAGATGATAGTCAGAGGGTGCTATATCCGGACTGTAAGGTGGGTGCATCAAAACTTCCCAACCAAACTCTCTCAATTTTTGACGGGTCATCAAAGAAGTGTGTGGTCGGGCGTTGTCATGATGGAAGACAACACCTTTCCTATTAATCAATTCGGGCCGTTTTCTTTCAATCGCCTGGCGTAATCTCTCTAGTTGTGCACAGTAGAGTTGAGAATCAATCGTCTGACCAGTTGGAAGTAGCTCGTAGTGGACGATTCCCCTCCAGTCCCACCATACACACAGCATCACTTTTTTTGGCGTCAATGTTGGCTTAGCGAACGCTTGTGACGGCTCACCATCCTTTATCCACGATCTTTTACGCTTCCGATTATCGTACGTAATCCATTTTTCATCTCCGGTTATTAAACGTTTCAGAAACGGCTCGATTTCATTCCGTTTCAGCAGCGCATCGCAGATGTTAATTCGGTCAATCATGTTTTTCACGCTCAACTCATGAGGAACCCATACGTCAAGCTTTTTTTTGTAACCAGCTTTGTGTAAATGGTTCAAAACAGTTTTGTGGTCAATGCCTAGCTCCATGCCAATATCGACACTGCTGATATGCTTATCTTGTTGGACTTTTTCAAGAATTTCATCAGATTTTTCAGTGATTGGACGACCGGAGCGTGACTCATCTTTCACATTGAAATTTCCAGGACGAAAGCGAGCGAACCATTTCCGCGCAACAGATTTCGATAAAGTACCTTCACCGTACACAGCACAAATTTTATCACAAGCCTGCGCAGCGTTCTTCCCCTTATCATAATAATATTGCAGAATATAGCGAAATTTCTCATTATTCTTCTCCATTTTCAAGTGCGAATAACTTTCCAACCACTGCACCGATTACAATGTTTCTACGCTCAAACTAACGTTCGGAAGGTCATCTAAAAAACGAGCCCTCGGTGGTGTCGCTGTGACTTGTTGTTCTTTAGTTATCGGCAACCAATGCCATCTATCGGGAAAAACGCCACGAACTTTTTCCCAGACCCAATATATAATAACATTACGCAAATGAAATGGCTCTGTAATAAATACTTTCGATACTTTTATTTTTACGTCCCTTGATGTTGATTACTTTTTTTTACTGTTACATTATATTTATGTAACAAAATTTAGCATAATCAATGCCTTATAATATACACTCAACAAGTTTCAGAACGGATCTTTCAACAGACGCAAACATAACTATTTAGTCTGACTCTTCCTTCAATAACTATACACATTACGAAGCAATAACTGAATGTTTTAGTTAGTAGTATTATTGTAAAATGTATATTCTTGAAACTGCATATCACGATTTCTTTAAAGTTGTAGGTGGCTACTGCATCAAACTCTTATTTATTTTTTCCAGAGATTTCAGAAATATTATTTTATTTGTTCCACTAATACAACCAAGATTGAAAAAGTTTTTAACAATATGACTTTCTATTCCAATTCGTTGCATCCGATACGTTTAATAATTCTCAAATATTATTTCACATTTTCATTATTCCATATCAAATAATCGATTATTAAATTCTTCATTATCATTGAAGTGAATTACTGATCCATAATGATGTCCTTCCAACATCCTTCTAAAGAAATATTTTTGCGCTCGCATGTAAGTGTTACATATTAGATGAAAAAAAAACGTCCTTATCTCTTTCTAATCGTGCAGCTCGCCTCATTATAGAAAGTACCTTCCGGCTTCATTCGTAAATCCTCATAAGATACGGTTCCCCGTTCGCCTGTTTGAAAGCCAAGAGGGTGCCCGGCGGGGCCGTAAAGTGAACTTTTTCATTACACCGTATCGCAATGCATTTGGCATCGGAATACCGGCGAAAAAGCTGAAGAGGTTCACTTGCTCGCGCTTGCGTCCGTAATCGCACGCGGTCCCTCAGGGTGGGGGTCCCGGTCCCCTAATCCGACCTAGTAGACGCGCACCACTCACTATTGCCCGTAGTTACGCGCGGAGATCAAGAGTGCGTCGCGTTTATCTTGTCAAAAACACGTGAGATGCGATCGAAACAACAAACAACGATATCGCGATCATTACCGGTGTTGAATACAGGGAATCTTGTGTTGGAAAATTATTAAGGATTATTATACGGTGATGGCTTCGAAATATCTCCGTAGTCTCGTGCAAACGCTGTCGAATGCGTTTCTTAATGTTTTAGTGTTTTTGTAATCGAAGTGTTTTATTAAAAAAACAATGGTCGACTTGAAAGGCGACGTTCAGCAAACTCCTAAAAAGTCTAAACATGGACTTACCATATCTGCGGTGAAGAATTGGTTAATTCCTGATAAGAAGGCTCAGGAAACTCCATCTTTTAGACAGAGGATGCCCGAATCGTTTTTAAGATCTTTAAGGAGAAGATCTTTGCGTGTTAAACGGACTAAATCCTTGGTTTTGCCCGAAAAAAGAAAATCTGGTGAGAATTCTTCAGAAGTTTTAAATTATATCATTATAGTATCGTATCTCAGCGTATTACATTAAACAGACAGACTATTTGTTCTGAATTTGTTCCGACAAAGCAGAAAAATAACAACTCTTCAATTTAATCAAAATGTTCTTGGAGTTTGCTACTAAAAATTTAAAATTATTATTGTATATAATATATTATTACATTATATATTGTTTGCTACTAATTATGTAGTATTTGATTTATTTAATTCTTATTGTAATTCATATACATAGATCAAATCCAGTTTTTAATTATTATATAAAAGATCCTCATAGATAATGAAAAAAATAAAAATTTTAGCCACATAAAATTGTATGAAATAGAATATATTCCGTCATTTCGATTACTATGTTTTCAATTTTCCTATATAAAAGTTCGATTTGTTTTTCCAGCTAATCATATATGTAATATGTATATTTAAAAGACTGTGAGTTTGTGTTTATCTTATTTTGTAAATAGTATTTTCCAATAAGTATGTAATAATATTTACATATATGAAAATATATTCTAGTCAAAAATGTGTGCTATTATAAAGGGTGTTTCTTTAAAGAATAAATAAAACACATAATTTGCACTTTCAAAAACTTTTTATTGGTAATTGAAATATCAGTTATGATATTTTTATGTGAAAAATAATGTCTGCCAAATGGCCTCCTCTTGCAGCTCCACGGACGTCCACTGTTTTGCTAAATTTTCAATAACATTTTGACATAATTGAGGTTCTATCTCACCAATGACACGAATTTTCATCTTTCAAAGCAGGAAATGATTGTGGATTGTTTTTGTAAACCTGACTTTTCACATAATCCCAAAGAAAATAGTCTAACGCTGTCAAATCACATGATCTTGGTTGTGAGGTGTAGCATCGTCCTGTTGAAGCAACATATTTTCTAGATCAATATTCATTCAGACCACAAAAATTCGGTTATCATCCGATGATATCGATCACCATTGACAGCTTCACCAGCAGCATTGTCAAAGAAGTAAAGTCCAATTACACCTGACCATATTGCACACCAAACAGTAACTCGTTTAGGATGCATAGGTTTCTCATGAATAATTCGTGGATTTTCCTCACCCAAGATCGGGATACAGAAAACATTATTTTTTGAGAAAAATCAGCTGGTTGTTCATTGATGAAATTGACAAATGAACGACGTTTTAAATGATCTGATGGCTTCAGTTCCTGTGTTATTTGAACCTTATATGTCTTCAGAGCTAAATCCTTGTGTAAAATACGCCATGTTGTTGATCCACTAAGTCCAAGTTGTTGTGAACGTCGTCTAATGGACATTTCAGGATCTTTAGCGACACTTTCACGAACCAAACTGATATTTTCTTGTGAACAATCACTACGACTGTATTTTCACTTTTTTGATCTTCCACGGAACCGGTCGCTTGAAATTTTTTAATAATTCCACCAATAGTGCTTTCAGATGGACGATTATGTAAACCATAAAATTCACGTAATTTTCCAAAAACTCTTTTCACAGGACGCTGATTTTCATAAAATAATTCAACAACTTAAACGCGTTGTTGTACCGTGTACGAAGCAATTTTTATAAATGTCATACATCACACTTTTTAAATGCCCACATATCCAGACAAATTCAGTGCGCCATCTATATTTTATTTATTCTTAAAATAAACCGCGCAATTTGAAACACCCTCTATTAACACTCTTGCATATGAAATATAATGTTTTTATTTTCTTACGAAAATTATACCATATTTATACATATATAACGAGAAATTTGTACTGTGAATGAGTCAGCTGAGCTCAATATTATGTGAGATTATCACTTATTTCGCTGGAAGTACTCAATCATATTCTTGAATGAACCAAGATAATATCACAAATACGCGTTATAATATGATAAAAAACTTAAACTTGTAAATAGTATGATGGACTTAATTCATGAACAGAGTTTATATTGATACTACTATACAAACCAAACTGTTAAGTTAGTCCAAAAAGTTTAAGAGC